>JARHVA010004463.1:850000-1037500 GCA_037957365.1 Torreya grandis
GATTCCATAAGCCATTTTATTTGGAATTTGAAGTAATTTTTTTAAGAAGTTAAACTCACTATGGAATGGTAGACTAAATTGCCATCTTTCTCACAATAGAAATATTTTATTTCCTTAAACATAATATTTATATCTTAGAGAATTAGTTTTCATAAAAATTAAAATGTATTCTTATCTATTGGATTTAAAATAGATATGCTTTTACAATGGATTATTAGTGTGAAAATTAATGCATTTTGTCTTGTTTAGAAGGGCCTTTTATTATGATGGTTGTTTTAGTGTCTTTTGACATTTATAATTTGAGTAATGACTACTCTACACTATTTTTTACATTTTTTATGCTTGTTACCTTAGATCAAATTTTAGACCACAATTGTAAATATTTGTGTTTAGCCTTAATTTTTAGTGGGTGGACATAGGATAGGCTTCACTTGAAGCCATTTTGGTTTTTAACCTTGGAATGAGTCTTATTTTTAAATCTCAAGCTTATGTTTCATTATGTTCATACTAATTATATGTTTATATGCATTGGTGTTTTTTATTTACATTTAGGTCAGTTAGTGGTCAGGTAGTTACATGTAAGGGTGACTATGTACCACTTAATCATGTAATGAAAAGGTGAAGTCCAAAGGTATTCAAAACTAATATAACACTCATTTAGGAATGAGTGAACTATAACCAACCTTTATTTTGTATCTGATGGGATAATTGCAAATATGTAGGAAGCTTGGCGAGTGGGCGTGGGTGTGGGCTTAAGGAACTAACTCTCTAGATGCCCTTTTGTGTGGGCATTGTCAACTAACTTTAAGATGTTCTTGGATAACATGATTAGAATGTTAACCCTTAGGATTCCCTTCTAGTGTGGATAATTGACAATTAACCATAGGGTGTTCTTAGAAAACATACTTAAACATCTAACCTTAGAGTACTAGTTTTATCATAAATCTTTTAAAATTCCTTTTCACATGTGTTTATTTCTAGTTCCATCTATGTGGTTTACTTATTTTTTTAGTTTTTTTGAAATAGTGATCCTCGTATATTATTTATATTTTATCTTTTTTTTCTCATGTATTGACTTTACACACCATTATAGACTTTCTCAAGGGATAGAGCTTCTAGAAGTAGTGTAAATCAAAGATTTCTGAGACTTTAACCTTGATGAAAAAAGAGAATATAGGTCCATTGTCATGCTTGACTCACATTTATGTCATTGTGTGGGAATGCTTAAGTAAACACACACACCTTGTGATGTTTTTATTTTTTCATTGATGACCTTTGGGTGTGTCATTATTTTGAGTAGATGACAAGATCTTAGTAGCTTTCTTGAATGACGTATTAAATCCTATATTGGCTTAGAGTAACAAAATGGTCTCGATGATGATGTCTCATGGAGGAGGCCATCACAAGTGAAAGGAGAACTACATCAAACCTTAATTTCATTGAGTGGATATGTAGGATGCCCAAATTATTTTGAAAGCATTAGGTCTAGGTTCTTAGGCTAGGTTAAGGGTATTTGTTGTCTTATTTTATGTTGGGCCCATACATATTTATTGGGATTAACTATAAATAGTATTAAATAAAGTTTAAGTTTGTTTATTGTTCAATTATTTTCAACCCTTTTATTTTAAATTTGGTTGGTTTCCTTGTTTGGCATACCTTAAGAGTAGAGTTATATAGTGGTAGACAAAACACTCCTTTGATGAGCCTTAAAATGGTAACCCTATGCTAATTTATTATTTTTATAGCTCACTTCATTTCCCTTGAGTCTGTTAATCAGGTTATGTGTGACTAATTTTTTGATATTTTAAATCAAGAGATTATAATTCATTACTTCTTAATAATTTAATTTGTCCCTCTCCATTAAGTAAGATATTACTTATTGATTTATGGAATCACATTGATCTTAGCTTCATACACTTGTATTATGCTCATAAAGAGGCCTCATGGTGGTAAGTGAATGTGTTAAATAAATCATATAATAATTTTGTGAGTCATAATTCCATTATGCATTGATTGAATCAAGTAGTAAGCATTAATAAACCATAGTGAATAAATAAAAATACATAAATTGAGTTAATAAAATAAAATAATACATGGGTTTTAGGACCAAAAAATTTGGGCATGACACTGTTGAAGTCATTATAGGACCAAAAGTGAATCCCAAAATATTTCAAATTTTGGTTACTCTTAGTCTCATTGAAAAGGTGAATTTCATTACCATCCTATCAAAGTATTTAGACATATTTTCATGGCCAATGGTGTGTGAGATTATGGGTCCAATCCTCTTTGGTATCAAATCATGTAAAATTTACTCCATGATCACACCATCCCTTCAAATAATTCATGCCATCAAATAAAATCATTTATCTAACATGCATCTCACTATAATATCCTTGGAAATACCCTCTATTATATGGTTATGATGGAATTCTATTGATATATTCATGAAGTCCAATTTAATAATAAAAAAATTCCTTGACAAACATTATGTAACACACACTAGTGGCATGTTCCAAGCATAAAACTTACCCAACACAGGATTTACTTAGGATCTAATTTTGATAAAAAAAATTCATAGAATTATTAAAAAAAAAAAAAAAAAATCAATGTTCTGTAGTGAAAACCTATCTAAGATGTTATCGAATGAAAAAATCATTAAAAAAAATTGTATAAATGTGAAAACTATTATTATGAAACCTTGGACAAGTATCATGATGAAAATTAGTTCTAATATAATTCATAGTATCCATTGTCTATAAGTACTTATATACTTGAGGTTAGTTCTACTCCAAGTCATTCTAAAGTATACACACCCATCCAAACCTAAACCAATATTATGCCTTCTTTTTAACCAAGTCATCACATCCTTGCTATCATGTCCATCCTTCTCCCTATTTTTGACCTTATTTAAGAAAATTAAATAGAGCATAAACATGTTTCAAAAACTCTTGGCACAATGATGCCTCTATAGAAACACGTTGTAGTTTTTTGTCTCACATGAATAAGATTGGGCATATGATTCCCACTCAGTCTTTGGAGATCCATCCTTCATCCCTCACACTTTCATTCATTCCCATCCTATATATTATTATATCCATTCCTAATTCTATCACTTATTTTTCCCTTTGTTCATATCTTAGTTCTTAGTCTAAAAGTCCATAAAATTATTAAAACATTATCAAATCCAAAAAATATATAAAAATTATAGAATCCCAAAGGAAGTGTCATTTTGTATCATCATTTGTCTAATTATAATACTTATTTGAATTTAAACAAATCATAATAGCTTCATCAAGAAAATTATCAAGGAAATTAGTATCACTATCCTTACTCCTTAAAACATGAGGTTTTCAACTTATTTGAAGGACATAAACAATCCATTTATTTATCTGTATTTGTTTATTTTTGTTACTTTCTTGTATTTATTCATTATTTTCTATTTATTCATATTAAGGTAATCCCACCTTTGAATAGTTTAGACCCCAACCCAAGCACAAATGGAGGCCCAGGTCTCCCCTATGAATATCCAAATAAGAACTAATAGAGACATCAAGAAATAGAAAAGAACCCAACTTGGGCAAGCATAAGAGACCAAAGCAACAAAAAGTGAGGCTTAGACAAATAAAAATCCTTCAAAAAGACCAAATGGGGGGGAAAACCTAACACAAAATGGGAATTATCCCACACCTCAAGGTTGGTCTCCATGTTCCCCAAAACAAACCAAAAAATGAAAAGAGTTTGAATAACCAAAAATACCACCTAGCAGACACAACTATGAAAGACACCAAAGATTGTTTGAATAAATAAAGTTATGAAAATAATCATGGCTCCTAACTTTCCAATAATTTCATTAGGGGTTGTTCTATAATTTCCCCATAAAACTTATAGGAACCTTATGGGTCATTAGAATTATTTTATTTGAGAATAGAAATCTGGTCTCCCCAAGTTGTTATGCATGAATTTTCAAGATCGACATATTTTATATAACTCAAACAAATTTCATTATCCCTATAAAATAATATTTCTTAGTTATAGGATCCTAAGGTGGACCTCAGCCAGATGGAATTGGAAATTTTTTGGTTAATGGCCACAAGTACATATATTCTATCCAAGATCAACCTCTTGCAAGAATGGCTAATAGGGTTGATGGCCACAAGTGAACCAAATAAATTTGTGGTGCTTTTTAGGGTCCAGTCCATCCAAAATTTGGAAGGAAGGATATATATATTCATCCAAAAATGAATTTTATTAGTTTTAAAATTAAAATAAGACTAGTTTAAACTCCAAGGTTGAAGCATGAGAATTTCCCTTCCCGTCAACCATGGTCCTTCATTAAGGATTCTTGTTTAATATTTACTACAAGCAAAATAAAACAATAGACAATGATTATTAAGAGTAATGATTTTAATACCATCAATCCCTTTCCATATTCTTTTTTTCTAATTCATAATTACTTCAATGTCATGCCTTGATCGCATAAATTTTCCCACCAAGGAGCTATTTTAATTTTCTTCAGCTTCTGTAAGAACCTTATCAAGAATTTATGAAATTAGATTCTTATAATATGGTATAATGGTTATAGGCTTAAAGTCACCTCTCATATATTATTATTTCATTCCTAATGTGGTGTCCAAAAATTTGAAGGGCTAGTTCTAACACTCAGGATTAAAGACAACCAAAGCAACCAGAGAATGTTTGAATTTACTCCTACATGGGTAGAGTAATAAATGTTCTAACCACTAAGTTTTTTTAGAGAGAAATTTTCTCTAACCATTCAAAATTAAAATGGGTAAAAAAGAGAGATAATTAATACACCAATGGATTGAATCAAGAAATCTCTTAGGTGCTGTAAAACATCCCCAGATAAGTCACCAAAAAGTAGCAAAAATATCAATAATACATAGGGACCCTCCAAAGTCACAAATAAATTTAACAAACCTCCAAAACAATGAACCCCTAAAAATCCTTTTATCACTTACAGTTCCTAAGGGACCCTAATCAAATAGAATAGGTTTCATGAATATTAAACAAGCTTGGATTGGCTCATGATCCTTTGTGATCCCTGAGATTTTCCTTTGCTGAATTTTGGGGCTTTTTACTTGCATTATTTTTATTTTGTTATTGCTTTATTTAGAAATGATTTGGAATTTCTCAGTACTTCTAGTTTTGATCATTGTGTTTTATCTTTTATTAATTGTTGTGTTTTTTTAGTCCTTACACATATTACAATAGTGTCATCATGGTCTTCCATATCATGGTGCATCATGTCATATGATATATCAAAAATAAGGTTGCTCAAACATTTAAAATTCTATGTAATATTAACGGCATATTACATCCCATCATTAACATCCCTAATTATTTAAATTAAATAAATAAAACATTAAATATCTTCACCTAGTCAAATCCTTGATCAAAAATTAAAATCAAACCTCTCATCCAAATTCATTCCAAATAAAATAGATAACTCATTTATTAAATAACAATTAAATTATTTAACTTCATCATCAAATAGAATTAAATCACTTAAATCCATGTAACCCTAGTCAAGACCTTGATCAAAAAGGAAACTCAATCCATGAAATTATTTAATTCTTTGATTTATCCTTGGACATTAAAATATAAAATAAATCCAATAAATAAATTAAATTAGTTAACTTCCTCAACATTCAATTAAATCAATTTTTAAGAAAATTAAAACATGAAAGCTTTAGATCAATAGAATTTAATTTCATCCATCCAACATAGAATTTCCAAACCTGATTAAAATAATCTTAATCATCCATATTCTCATATAAAATATATAAATTCACCCTTCATCCTTCATTCTAATCATGAATAAATCATCATAATTTGATTGGGATTTTAAATTTAAATATAAATTTTTGTCATATTTCAAAATAATTATAAAGTATAAACTTCAATAATTATTTCATAATCCATTAAGAAACCATAATACAAATATCACAAGCATATATATGTACAAACGAGGAGAGTCATCATTTGGTAAGAAAAGGGGAAGTTTTCTTACTTCTCTTTCATTATTTGAACTAAGGTTTATGTGAAGATTAAATTATGAATTTAGATTTAATCTTGGTTTATAGTTTATCTTTATGTTTCAACATTCATAATTTCTATCAGTATTATCTAGATCACCTTGGATTTGATGAATGGGACCTATTGAGTGAGTTTCAAGCTTCCCTTATCAAATTCCATTCTTTGATCTCATGAGGACTTAGCCATGTCATATAAACATATTGATGCAACTCGTATTTGATATGAAAGTTCCATGACCATAACTTATGGGGAAATAAGTTACCTTTCTTAGGTCTAATGATAGTATATTACAGCAATGTAAATAAATTTCCATCCAAGTAGATATAACAATGGATTCTTCTCTTTCACTTAAAGTTTTTATAACCTCTATGATTCCTAATAAAATTATGCATCATGTGGATGATCCTCCTTTGTTCATTAGTGTCGAAGTTGGTGATATTTGTGTAAAGATAACCTTGATTAATGAAGGTCTGTATTATTGTGTAACTTCTTTATAATTCATCAAAATTCTAGGATTTTGTAAATATAACCTTAATTCTACCCAAAGCATGTGTCAAGGCTATGATTAAATACAAATTCCTACACTAAAATGTTTTTGTATTTCTATCATGGTCCCACCTATCATGATTAGAGTTAGGTTATGATACTTAAATCTCCATTATCATACAACATCATACTTGGTCACCCTAAGACTCATCACATGAGGGAAATGACCTTTTTTTCTTTTGTTAAATTTCCTCATAAAGGTCATATATAAAATATTTAGGGTGAAATTAATCTTTAGAGGTTTAAATAATTACAAAAGTGTGGTGTCTTTAAAAATGTATACCCTTAAACCTTTGTCTAGCATTAATTTTTACTAATATTAAATATTTACACTTAAGATTGAAACATCATACCTCCCCTCTAATATTATTACCCAGTTTCTTCCTTCCTTATGACCTCATTCTCACAAGAAGCCAACTAAATATTTCTTTGCTTATATATTTATCCCTAAGAATCCCATTTTCCACTCATCCTATAGTGATCTACTAATCAAAGCTCTTAATATTGATATTTATACACCATACTATGATGTCAACTATTCCCTTAATGATCCATACTTAGTTAGATATGCCCATACTAAGGATGCAAAAGTCATTGATTATCCTTCATCTCTTCAATGCTCTTATAATAAAACTACATATTATTATAATATGAATTTAATTGACATAATTTTCCATCCCTCTACATTACCTAAAATTATTCCTTATTAAATTGATGTCCTTATAATTAAGATGTAGTGTATTCTAGATTCTACCACACATATCACTCGTGTTACTTTTGAGCCTCTTAAAAATAGGCTTCAAGATAGATCCATGACTAAATCATATTCATTTTCCAAAATATTTGTCCTTTCACATCGCTTATGAAAGATATGCTAGCCACATTGATATGTCCCACATCGAGGTTGACTCCTAAATAAGTATCAACACCATTTTATTCCTTTTAGAGAGCTTATGATCACCCATAGTACCAATAGAGAGAGTAATAGATATTTCTCAAGCAAAACCAAACTCTTGAGTCTAAAACTCTATGATCTTATTGATATGACTTATTTGATGAGGTTCTAAATAAACCCTAGTATGATTATCTACTTAGGTTAGACATGGTACCACACCCTCCCACCAAAGAAAATGAGCCAAATTATGAATTTCATAATATATCCTTCATATAACTAAAGATTGTAAAGCTTATCATAGATTTATATCATAGAAGAAGCTACAAGACCTAATTCTTACCATAGATAGTCAACCACATAGGTATATTACTATTCAACATGTTTTTTCTTTCCATGGGATAAACACAAATTATTTGACTTAATATCAAGCTATTTGGTAGTACTTATATGAATTTTTTGTCAAATTAACTAAAATGTATAGTATTTTGAACATATTGCCTCTAAATATTACACCAAATTATATACCCAAACATTGGGATGTCTATTGTGTTCGGCACTAGTGTGATACACATCATTGAAATAGATGTAGATCTATCCAACATAATTTTAAATATCTTCCAAGGCCATCACTTAAAACTTTAAAATAGTGATCACATAATTTAGCTAGAATAAAGGAACAACCTCCCTTATGACTAGAGTAACCTGGTAAATCATAGGATGTATGTGACATGATGTATAATACTCCTAGCATTATTTTTTTTTACCATGAGGTCCCAGGTGATCTCCTCCTTCTAACATGCCTAATTTTTATAAATATCTCATCCACTATTAAATCCTTTCACAACTCTTATAAAGAGTAGAGGATACTATGACTGAAGTCAAATGTCAACTATATTAAGATATTTTAGATGTTATAGATGATTTATGTTGATAAATTTCATATAATTTATGAAAAATTATTTGAGTCATATCTTTTTTTACACATTGTCATATTATTGGATTTTATTTTATTATAAACTTTATAAAATGTGATACATGATATTACATATTATTTATATCATGTTTTTTTGTACATTTTAATACTTTAATTTTAATCATGTATGTTTTATTCCATCTATTTACCATCATTTTAATGTCAAACTTTGACTCTAGTGAAGATATTAGGTGTTCTTTTTATCATATATTTATTACATTCTAATGAGTTTTCCTTCATCTCCTTGTGATTCTTTGGCCCATTTTTATACTCTCCATCTTTCGGATGACTTCTCAAATCAATTATTGTGTAAGATCACATGCATGTTAGAACATATTACTTAGTGACATGACTATCACATTTTCATAGAATAGCTTATTAATTTTTGAAGAATTATTCTCCCTCTTTGTGTTCATCTATAATCTTATCCATAATTTTATCACTCTTGTTACCTAGACATATCTCTTACAATCCCCATTTTCCATTAACTTGAGGCACATGTAGGTTGGTTTTGAGATAACACATTTCCATATGGGATAATTATATGACTATTTTTACACCATTGTATTTAGGTTACCCTCTCTAGATTTCATGCATAATATCTCTTGTGTTAGTTAATTATGTCATCCATGTTTGGTATTTCCAATCTGTATGGAAGAGGAATAGAAAAACCCAAAAGAATTAAAATTTAAATAAAATCAAAAGTAAAATACAATATTAAAATTTATTTCACACTAAAATACATGATCTTTATTTAGAACATCGCCTATCCTATTCAAATCTCAAACTCCATAGTTATCCTCATGTTAGATTTGAGGTTCATTGGGGTGTATTAGACTAGTATACTAGGGTAGGAAGACTTATACCATGTTATCATTATATCTTCCTATATTTTAGTCATACCTACATTTTCACATAATTTTCTAATCTTCATAGTAGGCTAACGACTCTGTATGTGGTCATGAAGAGTGGGAAACACATTGTGGGAAGGTAGGACCCTTTAATTTTCATACATATAACCTTTATGGGATTATCTATATACTTCAATTATTAGCCCAAGTTTGTGCTTGTTAGGTGGACCTTCCTAGGTCTTTGATGTCGATAGCTCTTAGTCTTGACCACTTGTTTAGAATGTCTAACCTTCACTAAATATTCATACATCACCTATGTCGGTTATTCCATATTGATTTTAATTATATCCCCTTGATATTCCCTTGATAGATATCACTTTTAGTTGATTGTCTTTTTTCAGATCTCATATTTTCCTTTTCACCATTTTAATTTGTGAGTTATATGATAATCCCTTAGAGAATCAACTAGGCCTTCTTCATAAACACCAATCACCATTAATTTCCACACCATATTCATCATCATATTTACGTCCCTGTATGGTTGTGCTCCCTTCTATCATGTTTTAGAACAATCATTATTTTCAAGTTTTCACTCATTAGAGTCTTTTATTTTTTTCATCATGTTATTATTTGAGTTGTATGTAATTCACTTATCTTACATAGGAAATTTATTTAATTTTTTTTTTACTTTTGACTTAAGTTGACTTGAATTGTATTATAATTAAGATGGCATTTATTTACAATCATTTTCACATTTTTCCTTATGTTTGATATAAGTTGACTTGAATTATTTTACATTCTAAATAAGATTATTTACAATCATTTTAGTTTTTCTTCATGTTTGATTTAAGTTGAATTTAGTTATCTTACATGAGATGACATTATTTTTTCATACCCTTGTTTGATTATATTGTATTTTCTTATATTGGACATATTTATTTTTATTTTACAATGTTTTACATGCTTTATCATAGGATTTAATGTGTTTTTCATTCATTTTTTATTTTTGTTATTTTATATTTTGTTATTTTTGACAATCCATTTTTCCCACTTGATATAAAATAATAAAAAATTTCACCATAGATTATAACATTTTCTCATAGCATGATATTTAAACATTAAAATGCAATGTAAAACACAAATAATGCATACATAATAATCATACATGTAGATAACAATAGTGAGTCACAAAAGATATATCAATATAAATGGTTCAATTTTTCTACATCATGATACATAAAAATTACATAATAGGCTCTAGGCCTATGGTCCACCTTCATCCCCATCTAGGTGAGGTGTCATGCTCATCATGAAAGCTCCAGATTATACACCATGAAAACTCTATTGTAGCATGTGAGTATGTGACTATAAGCCCTAGAATTTTCACTATAGTCAATAAACCTATATCCATAGACTTACTACATGTCCATTTGTATCCATGTAAGAAAATATCTTAGTGGATAACTCTCACCATGTTGTTTCCTCACAACATCCCATTCCTACTAGTACCATGACTTTAGTAATATCCTATTCACATCATTAGAGTTCTAAGTATCCTCTCTAACTAAGTGAAACCACTACCATGATCTAGTCATTAGTTTCAAAAGATATATCATCCATATGGTGCCATGATGAGGAAACATAGTGTTTAAAATCTCTTAATGAGTAACCTCCCCTAGATTCCTCCACCATGTCTCCTCTATAGCTATCACATATTTCAAAATTAAACTAAATCAGTATTAGATCTCACTATATATAAAAATGTATAGCATATTTATCATAATTATGTATCATGTATATCTCCACATATATAAAATTAAATTGATAATATAAAATCAAACAAAATTATTTTCCAACATTAATGCCATCACCAAGGCCACCCAAGACACTAGTATTATGGTAGGTTCATCTTAGTGAGAATATTTACCATCTCCATTATGGGACCACTAAAACCTGTTGAGCACCTCTTAATAATAATTATTGTATGATCTAATTGTCTACCAAAGATGCATGAAAATATTTCTACTTCCTCTGAGGTGAGGCTACTTTCTATCAACCTCTTGTTCCCTCTCCTTGCATTACTCATTGTGACCTCTATCATCAAATCACCACCATAGGTTGTTGAGGTTTCACTATGGGCACCACATAAGGCACCCCTCATCGCCCACTCCTCATAGACATCTTTCATGTATAGCCTAGTATCCTAGGAGTATAAAGGATTTATCATGTGTGTAAGGCTAATTTGACCTAGGATGTGGTTGCATGGGTATATCTATACCCACCACATATAGTGGCTAGTAATGTGACTCTAACTTATAACATGCATTATTATTTGTAATGATGATCATCCATTTATAGTTCCTTTGTAAGGTATTCATGAGATATGATCCTATCATATGGTCTCTAAATTTATCACATACAAGATTGGTGCATGTAATATCACTAAAAAATTGGTCCTAGACCCACATCATCACTTATGGGAGGTGACCATATATAGCATGAAGAAGTCCCACTAGTAGATAAATTGATAACATCTCTTATATCGATATATAAAAGGTTATGATCAAGCCCACAATTTATTTCCCCTACTTAAACTAACATAAAATTAATGCACAAAACACACCCATATCAATGATCCCATGTAAAAGAGAGTTCCCTACTCTAGCATTAAGCATCACATAGCTATGATATATATTAGGATGGCCCCATCAAACTTATGATTTAATAAACATGTGGTTATAATCCTAATCAAGTCCATATGTATGTCTAAAATGCCTAAGATATATACATGAAACAATCATATGATGAGATTACACCTATATTATATATCTAATCCTATATTCCAATTGATTAGTTCTTATCTCTTTCAAGGTGTGCATGTGATAAGTATCCCTTAGATTATATGTACATCATTTAGGGTGATAGCTACTATGTATGCTAAAATTTAGAACTACATAATAAAAGAAGAAGAATTATAGTTCCCACTCCAAGTCAAAATAAAAACCTCTAATTGAGAAAATAAAAGAGAAATGAATGTTACCTTCACTTACCAATTTAATAACATCCTTTGTTGAGTGAGTAACATTTTTGAGTTGAATGGTTTTGGTTGCTTTAATGGACTTGTGTAAGAATTTTAGTAGCATGCACCTAAGATAAGTGATGGATAACATGATATATATTTCTCCTTATTTTTCCCAAGCTCAAGAGATATAAGGGTTTCCAAAGATGTAATATTTTTTATAGATTTATAATAAGTGTGAAAATATCTCAATAGATAACCATAGATGCAAGATATGTGAAAATGAAAGATGAGTGATGTTCTTATAGTTTTTAGTTTTTAGATTACATATGGATAATTGGAATTAATCTAAATTTATTTTGAATATGTTGATGTTGTTTAGATGATATTTTATCTTCATTTAATGACTAAATTAAAGGTGTTGGTTGATTAATGATTTAGTTAAGGGAGTTGATGGAATTGATTTATTCATTTAATGAGTTAGTTGAGCGATTTGAGGAAGTTGGTTTAATGGTTTAATGAGCTGGTTGAGGGAGTTATTTGACCTATTTAATGAGTTGATTTATGTTATTTATTTATTTATTACTATTTTTGTGTGCATGGGATTAGTTAAGACTCAATTAACTAAGTAATAGAGATTAATTTAGTTATTTTTATGGGGTGATGTTTGTGGGGTTATATTATTGTGGTAATATTGTATGGGGATCATATTTTAATTGTGGTGATGTTAGTTATGGTTAATTAATGATGGATTGGATGAAAAAATAATGTGTAATAATTAATGTGTCCACATTTTCCCCATATTTAAAGGGTGTTGTAACTAGAAGGAAATAATAAATTTTAAAAATAATGTAGAAATAACAAAATGGGCACAAAATGATGTCTCTAGTGGCATGATGGTTATGGATAAGCCCCATAGAGAGGGAATGTGGGGAAAAAAGACACATATTGGCTCTTGAAATGATAATATGGGTTGAAATGGAAGAATGAGTGCATATATATGAGGATATATCCCTATAAATTTCTAATGATTGATAGCTTTGATTTTCCCCAAGCAATAATATATGGAAGGGGTTAAATTAGGAATGATCTATCTTGATAAAGCTAAAATGATTTATATCTTTGATTTTCCCAAATAATTGATGTATGTAAGGTGATTAGATTAAGAATTATATATCTTGATAAATTTGTAATGATTTATAGCTTTGATTTTTCCCAAGAAATGATGTATGCAAGGGGGATGGATTGGGAATGATATATCCATATAAATATATAATGATTGATATATTTTATTTCCCCAAGAAATGATGTATGTAAGGTATTTGGATTGGTAATTATATACCCCAATGACTCTACAATGGTTGATAGCAAGAAAAAGGAAGGGTGGATAAATAGGGGCTATGTCTCATGTTATGACTATTTATGATGATAATGTTATGGGTATTATTAGATGATGTGATATTTGTATTTACATTCTTTTTGTATTATTTTATGATGTATGTATGAAATGATATAATATTGACCTATAACTATCTTATATAAACATCTCAACTTGGAGAAGGTAAATCAAAGAGAGCACATTGATATTTAATGAATTAAGATATGAGAAAATGGATTCACACAACTAACAAGAGGAACACCTATAACACAATGTTAAGATAAAGGCTTCCATAACCTCTAAGAAATCAACATAATGAAATATATCTAACTAGGTCTCTTAATTTGCAATTAATATAATGTTTCAATCAAACAATGTAAGGGGAAAGTTTAGAAACATATCAAAATGAGAAATGAACCATGGTAGGTAAACAGAGGCCTAGGTTACCTAGGGAGGATAAGTGGCAAGTTAAAACAATCATATAGCCACACAAAATATAGGTGTAGAGAAAGTTTAAAATAATGATATATGAATTCATTAACCAAGAAATTATGCAACTTATATCTATCAAATGAAAGTTATAAGGTCAGAATATACTTACCTTGAACAAGACTTGTTGAGTATCAATCTCCCTTTGGCCAATGGTGATTTGTAAGAGATTATTTTGGTTTTAAGGATCTCAAATGTTGAATCAATATCTAAGCTAAAAATGAATCCTCTTATTTCATCCAATATTCCAAAAGATAAAATTTATCTCAAAATGATATAGGTAATAACTCATCTAAAATTCAAACTTAGGGTAGAAATCAGAGTAATACAAATTGAAAAAGAATTTTTCTCTCATTGCATTAAAATGATAACTTGTATTTATAATGGATAATGATCCTAATCTATCTCAAATATTAATTTCAAGTCATTGGCCTTCTCAATTTCATCCTAAACGTGAATACTATATGTTTAACTCTATATTTAGATGTGTATCAATAGGGTTAAAAATATAAAAATAGTTCAAACATAAGGGTGATAAGTTAATATATAGTAGACCAATTAATTGAAAACTTAAATAAACTGATATTGTAAATTATAATACTTATATATTCTAAATATAGAAAATATTAAATTCAAAAGATGTTCAATTTACTACAATATTAAATATAAATGATACTTAGTTGGGTTTATTATGTGTAAGTAGGTCTAGGATAGAAATTGGTGTAAAGTATGTAGGATCAGTGCTCTAGATTAATCTTTAGATTTTGGAAATTTTAATTGTATAACTATGGAGACCACTTTCATATCTAGAGACTACCATCAATGTTAGTGTCTAACTATGAAGTGTCTAGTATATAATAATGACTAGATCTAGATGTGGCTGACTTTATTATTCTAGGTTTTTTATTTCCTTTTCGATAGAATCTAGCATATAGGTTATCACTTTTTCCAATTGATCAAACCTTAGCTCTCCACCCTTCACCCTTGGAATGAATTTTCTAAAATGGGTTAGTAAGCTCATGAGATTGAGTTAAACCTAAATACCCATTTATCAATGGGTTCTACCTACACAATCAATACTCTAATGAGGGACTTAGACTTATGTAGTTTTCTTGTATGTGTGGGAAAGTGTATTCACAAGGTTGAAATATAATATATGATGATGCATGAAGTTATCTAACTTGTAACTTAACAAATATCACTCATTGTATACTATTTGAATGATTCATACTTTTAATATTATTACTCCTATGTTTGATATGAAAATAGGGATGAATAGGAAAAAATAGCTTGGTTATATAGTTGATTGATTTGTCTTTAGTAGGTCTTTATTTGGTATTTTATATATGATGAATGATAAAGCTTATACTTATATTTATACCACACCTTTTGAAAATATCTCATTGTATGGTTCAATAAGATAAATACTTCAACCAATAGGTTTTGAAATGTTTACAATTTGGATGACTTTTGGCAACTAGACACTAGATAAGGATCTAAATAATACCATAGGTCATAGTATCCTTTTATGACTAATAGTGTCCAAAATGATAGAAAATAAGTATGGATCTAAAACTGACATTGAAGGATTTTTATTGGTTTTAAGATTTCTTTGGAGTAAAATAGACATGGGTCATCATAATTATATGGATTAGACTAATGGATATTCATTTATACACATTTATATGGTGAATGCAAGATTTTTGACAATAGGGAGGTCTAAAACTGAAGGTTAGATCCCTAATTGATATTTTTCAAATCTACAAGATGAATATGATATAAATATTCAATTTTAGTATCTACATTTCTCCCTCCTTTAATCTAGTAATGCATAAGGATGAAATTACTAGGTTAAAAGAAATAAATGCATACTTAGGTGTGTAGAACACATGTTGTATTTGCTTGAGCCCACTTTGAGTGTTTTTCTAGTGTATGATTTATAACTAAGAGCATGTTATAGTATAACTGAATGCATTTAATCTAAAATTTGAAATAATTAAAATTCTTGAAAAGAAAGAGAAAAAAAGGAGTACACTTGTGTATCAATGCAACCATGTTTCTTCTTGATGCTTTAAGTTTATAAATATGTTTATGAATAATTTGAGATGGAAAAGGTTTAGACTTAATCCTTAGATAGTAGAAGAAGGATATTGGTAGGTATTATGCCCCCAATCCAGTGCAAGGATGAGTTATGACATGGACATTGAGATCATTGTATCTTAATCTCACAACTCAAGTGTGAATATATATATATATATATACATATATATATATATATACATATATATATATATATATATATAATCTAGTAAGGTTTAGTGATTTAATCAAATCATCCTATAAAATTGGTGAGATTGGATAACTTTATCACTCCAATATATAAATATGATGAGTTTGAATGATTTAATCACTTCAACCTATAAAACTGACCAATTATTGTAGTAGAAAAGGCTTGACAATAATACATCCTAGTGTAATCAGTACATCCAAATGAGTAGTATAATTGGTAAATTTCAAAAAATTTAGTGCAATAACATGGCATATACAACTCTAATATTTTGAGCTAGAGTATATATATCATAAATCTATAAAAACAAATTTTGAATCTATACAAAATTAATGGATTATATATTATTATAACCCAAGTCTATATATAAATCATGGAAATAAAATAGAGATTATGAAAGTGTGGATGTCATGTCTTTATGAAATGTCCCTATTGAAATATGGAGATACTTATTAAGTATGTAAGTTTAGAGATCATGTCTTTGTAACATGACCCCACTAAAATATGAAAATTATGAAGAATGTGAATGTAATGCTTCTATGACATGCCCCCATTGATATTCCCCCATTTTTGAGTTGAGGGAAATATATTTTATTAGGTACCTTACTATTTTTTCTTGCACAACATGCCCTAATTCTTCCAAAAATTAGGGAAACTCTTTTTTGCCTTTTACTTTACACCTAATTACATTCATAGTTTGTTAGTATCAATATCACAAGTTTCCTTGGTGGTATATATCAATTTTCATGTCTAATTAGGACCCAAAACCATCACTATTTTAAATACCAAATCTATGTGAGTCAATATTATATTTTATACTTAGTGTAAAAGTGGAGTTTTGACCTCCAAATTTTTATTTAAAGCTTGGCTCTCTTAGCTCCCTTATATTTATTAGCCTTCTCTATGAGGTCATCTTGATATATGTGACCTTTGGGCTCCCAAAAATTATCCCATTGTGATGACCAATTTTAAACAGTGAATTTTCATATATAACACTTGGCCATAAAGTAGAGTTTTCATTCACTTCTACTCATTTGGAATTCTTGCTTACCTACTCTCTCATCTCCTTATAGCTACTTCTAGGGTTCACTTTTATTTACATACCTCTAAAAACTATCCTATCTTATCTTCTTTGCTTGTATGGATAAGTTTCATATTGTTCTCTTTGAGAGGAAACACATTTTTGAGGCACTTATCCCACCTATTGGGTCTCCAGATTAATTGTTCTTTGACTTTATCAGGTCTCTCATTTTTTCTTGACATGCCATTTTGGTTTCTATTACATTTTATCATCTATAATCCAATATATCATGTTCACTAGGCTCATTTGGGAAAGTTTCATGTATGGCACTTCTCCCCAAAATGACTTTTAGATCCTCATTATGTACTTACAAAATCTAGCTCTTTCAATGAAAAAACTTGCTAATTTCCCCATTTAACTCTAATGAGTTCAAATATGCATTCCCAATGGTGATAAATTTTTCCATGTTAAATTTTGTCTAAGTTTGAAAAAATATAACTCCCTAGACCTAATCAAGTCCCCAACCCCAAGTAGTTCTACAAGTGTTGTTATGTTTTCCTTTGTTAATTATATTTTAAAGTCCCAATTAGTTATATGTATAGGGTTGAGTTGAATTTATTTGATAATCAGATATCTAACTCTAAATAGGTCTAATGGGTGGAACTTGGGGAAAGCTTAGTGTATTTCAAGATTAAAATCTTGATTAGGTCAGGGGTAGTCATTGGGTGGTGTTTAATTCTAGTCAAGGATGGATATGTAATTAGGTCAGGGACATCCTCAATCAAGTGTTTATTTACCAATCAAGGCCTAGGTCCTAATAAGGTTGTCATGGATCTTATGCATTTGTTAATCAAAATTTTCACCTCATGTTTCCTCGACACTATTGTAATCAGGTTTTTACCCTTCAAAACCTCAATAATTTCTATTTGGGATTTTTCCCACCTAATTTAATGACTAGGTCTACCATTAGGATTTTGAGCCCCCAACTATTGAATAAATGTTTAGAGACCTAATCAAGGTTCCTAATCCCAATTAGGTCATGGATCCCAATCCTGACTAGGTCATGGATCCCAATCCTGACTAGATCATGGTTCCCCCATTCAATTTTCCCATAAATTTTGAATTCAAAGCATAATTAATATCATGAAAGTAATGTCAAATAGGTCTGGGAGAATTATCAAGGTATTCCTCAATTCTATTCAGGCTTCCAAATCTTGATTATAACTAGAGGGAAAATTTTGAATAGTAACATTAAAATATAAACTTAGTCCCCTTAAAAATCTTGAATAGGTATGACAGACCCATTTTTCACCTACCTTTGGTTTTTTTAGAATAACTTTTGACTTGTTTATGGAAAATTCAAACCATTCATTTTGATGAGAAGTTGGTTCCAATTCAGATGCAATGGTGTCTTCAAATTTGTGTGATTTTTCTTATATGAAAACTTGTTCACATTTTAGTGTCAAATTTACTATTCACCTTTTTTAATTTCTTATGTTAACTTTATTTTTGGTCTTATGTAGGCTTGTGGATAGTGAATGTGGTGAATTTTAATGGTTAATGAAGGCAAGGAGGAATTTGGAGTATTAATGAAAGTTTTTGGATGGTTTTGGAGGGAAAATATTCCCCTTGGGAAGTTAATTCCTATATTTTTTCATTTTGACATTCAAAAGGTTTGTTTTTCTTCTCCACATATGAGATTTGAAGCTTGCTCATTTTAATTTCTTACATGTTTTCTTTATTTTATCTCTCTTAAATCCTCTTTTGATATTATGCTAGTAAGACTTTAGGAGAATGATTGTAATGAACTCCAATTGATTATCAAAATAATTGATTATTGATTAATAGAAATCTTGTAAATGTTTGCTCTTTTATTTGCACGTGTATATAGTGGTTTTGGTTTTTCCTTACTCATTTTCTCCCCTTATAATCTTGTATTAGATTTGAATTTGATTTTTCACATGCCATTTGAATTAAAATTTGGTTTGTTTAGATAATTCAATAATGAAACTAAATTTTTCAATGTTATTACATGATTTTATTTTCTTTCCCTTCTCCTTCTCTTTTTATTTTATTCTAATTAGGTGTTAGTCTAAGGTTTTAATATATGAAATATACTTGAATTATTTATCATGATTGATATTAATTTATCCATTTTTATAGTAGCATTGTTTAAAAATTAAATCAATTGAATGAAATTTAAAATCATCATAAATGCACCAAATGAAACCTTACACATGTTGATTTTGCTATTGGGTAAGTTTTAAATATAAGTTTATCTATTTTTCTTATCATAATCAAATGGATTAATAAATGAATGAATTCATACCTTATCATCATAAAAAATATGAAAAACCCATTTAAATAATACAACATACACATCAAGTTTTACATTATTCAAGTACCCAAAACCTACTGAAATGAAGTTGGAAGTTTAAAATAAGTTAACCTTGAAAGGCCCCTTGAAATGGAATTCAAAAATGAGCCACTAAGTGAATATTAGTGTGCCTAGACTAGGTAAATATAAAACTTGGGGAGACTCTCTAGAATCTCCTTTTAAGAGAGGTGAGTCTAGAGATGAGCCTAGAATATTGGTTTGTGGTAAAACACACATAACAGAACTAGCACTAAAAGGAGGGCCACCATTTATCAAAAAACATAAAACTAAAATTCTAGTGTAAAACTCAAAATTTGAACTTAAGAGCATTTCCCATGCCTAGGCAGTTCAAAAGCTAAATTAGCAATCAGATGGATACCCATGAGATCAAATTCTTTATTGGCTAATTTTTATATTTTAGAACTCACAGAACACATAAAATTAAGGGTAAATAAAGGGAAATAAAAAAATGGTAAATTCACTCAACTTGTATCTCACATACTTATATAACTCCATTTATGTATTGATTTTCTACCCTTCATAACCCACCAATGGTAGATAATCCCACTTAGATTAGTGTAGGTGAGTGCCTTGTAAATCTTTTAGGACCTACCCATGACCTACCTAAGAATATTGATAAATTATGCTAAAACTTTACACCTAACTAGATTCAAACAACCAAGGATCATATTCAAGAATTTAGAATGCCTTGATCTTAACATAAATACAACATGAATATGTGGATTTTTTACTATTCCCTTACTCCTTGGGATAAACTAGCTACACATGGTATCTTGGGCTACTAAATAGGTCTATCACTTCCTATAACAAGTTAGAAACTATGTTCATCAACCATTTGAGGTTGTTCATTGATATTACTATCCTATATCATCACTTTTTTATTTATTATAGATATCCAAATTAACTTATGAGTGTATTTAATGCATGATCCACAATATCAAATATTGAAAAACCCTTACACTCAAATAGAAGTGGCTACCATACAGACATAATTGAGGGATTTAGATTTAATGGCATCCATGTTCCTTAGAATAACATAGGTATCCCTCTTATCCTTATCCTTAGCTTATAATTAATATATAAACATTGATAAATAGATGGTGACACAAGACTATGAAATTGGTCTTTTACCTTCATTGAGCTAACTAGGTGCTTATAATTATATTTTAATGATTAACCATGCCTTAATACACAACACTTTTTTTATGAATATAATATTAGGTGCCATATATGTAAGCCCAAATCCAATCTATAATCCAAAACCCATGAACTACATCCCTATCATTCTTCCCTATACACCTCCTAATCATGTTCTTCCTCAAGAAAATAATCAACAAATTGTTCCCATTGTATACAATTATTATCACTTAAATGTGCACCTTTCTAAGAAAATGTGCTTGTTCTCACTCTTATAGATATAATGTAAATTCTCCAATGTGTGGATGAACTTATTTTGGAAATAATATCCAAATGAATGGCTGGTTCCCATTGGTACACTCACTCACTTCTCTCTAAACTCTCTCAAATAGTGTTTTCTTGACTAGGAAAAGGGTAGGAGCAATGCTAAAGATGAAAATGGAAATGAAAATTAAAAATTGGGGTGATTCAAAAATATAAAGTTAAATTATGCCTATAATTTACACACTTTAGAATATAAATAATCTATACACATTCACTTCATCTTCATACAATGACTCTTGCATTATTATTTCACACAGAGTTCTAGACAAACACTCATACTATCTTGGAAGGAATGAACGATGATTGAATTCATTTATAGATTAGGTAGAAAGCATACTTAGAAAATTTATATGACTTTAAAGAGTTAATATTTTCTTTATAAATGTAATATATTTAGACATAAACATATGAAAATCAATCATTCACTAAGTTACATTAATTAACATTAAGAACACACTTCATTAATAGATTGAAAATAGAGCAAAAATCAATTATTTATTACTTCAAAGGTGAGGTATTAAAAATTTTGGCAGAGTTTCTGTTATCCAAAGGAATAATTATATAATAATCATTTAAAAATTAATATACATATATAAATTAATCAGTGAGAGAGGAGATAAAAGCAATCTTCAACTAGGACATGAGACCCTTGTCTAGTCTAACTTCACTCCTACTTCAAATTGAACCTAACTAAAACATCAAACTTCTAAACAAATTACCTAAATCCCAATGTATTAATTTATATTTTAAACATTAATTCAAATTTATCTCCTTGAAATATGGCATAGAATTTAGAGAGTAAATATTTTTTGAATTGTTCAAAAGTCAAAGGTCAAATGCATGCTTTTGATTGTCTTTAGTTAACTCCTTTTGAAAAACTTGTATTAAAATCTTTTTGATCTTAAGTTAAATCCTCATTATCTTGAATTCATATTTAATTTTCATTTCAGTTACCTTTATTGCATCTTGGAGTTTGAATTGACTTATCTTGACTTGTAACTTGGAGTTTGACCTTAGTTGTCTTCACTTACATTTTGCATGCATGTTTCTTCTTTTGACTTTGTAAAATTAGCCCCAAATGGGGCATAGTAAGAGATAAATTACATGTTTCTTATCTAAGAATAATATTTCATAAAACTAGGGCCTTAATCTTAACCAAGACTTTATCTCAACTTATCCACTTTAGAATGTTTCAAACTCCACATTTTTAGGGCTAATTGAAGGCTTGCTCTTGTTTGAATTGACTTCTCTAAATTTAGAAAAAATGGGGAATATTAGAGAGATAATGTCATATTTATTATTTATTTTATTTAACCCATAATTAAATATTCTTTATAATTATTCATTGTATGATGAAAATAACAACTCTTACTGGTTCTTCTTAGAAGTGAACATCTTCTATTTTTGATAAACTTTTTGAATACATGGTGTGAACCTAGAACTTGATGAATTTTGAATTATTTGAATATATGAGTTTAAATAATATTTTAACATCATAATCATGTTGTTACATACCTTCAAACAAATTTTTATCTCCAAA
The DNA here is from genome assembly GCA_037957365.1 of Torreya grandis. Taxonomy (NCBI): domain Eukaryota; kingdom Viridiplantae; phylum Streptophyta; class Pinopsida; order Cupressales; family Taxaceae; genus Torreya; species Torreya grandis. The sequence goes on from JARHVA010004463.1 coordinate 872,916, forward strand.
CTCCATGTTCAACTTCAAAAATTGTCATTTTGTGTTCTCTTAAGCTCTTTAGACTTCAAGAAACCTTGATTTACATTAGGGGTATAAAATGAGTTTCAAGACTCAAAAAACACTCATAATATGATCATTATATATGTATCAATGGTTTTTACTTGGAAAATTTTTAAAATCTTCAAAAATCTTCACCAAACTCCAAAACAAAAATTCACAAAAAGGTACTTGCTTGTTGCCCATAGGGTGACTTGGAGATATTTTTCAATGAATTGAGCCTATTTTGAATTTTTTTCTTTGAATTATCATGTATTCAAAATATAAATGAATTATAAACATTATAAAATAATTTTTTCCGTGAAGGACCTGAAACACTCATTTTTAACTTCATTTGTGAGCAAATTGTAGATAAAACCCTAATTTCCTTCATTAACAAACATATATTTTGGCATTTTCTATCTCTTTAGGTATAGTAAGGACATTAAAAACTTAAAAAAATTGAAATATATTAAAAACATATTTCCATATCAAATTTTAAGATATTTTATTTAATAAAACTCAAAACATATACTTTTTAGTGTTTTTTATCTTGCTAACAATTTCATTTTTGAATGCCTGTAAGTTTGTGATTTGTAATTTTATTGAGTTTTATGAGGCCTAAATGCCTCTATTTTCAAAATTTAACTTATAAAAACCTTAAAACATCTCTTATATTTCCAAAACATAATATACAGATGTAGTTGCTCTTGGTTTAATTGGGTGAATTTTGACAGTAGGGATAGTTGGAATGGTTGTGAGGAAAGTAAGATGGGTCTACCAAATATAATTGAACTAAAATTACAAATTGAAGTTATTAAAAATAAACATTTTGGTCATCTCTACAAGTGAGAGGCTTTTTAATTTTTATGAAGAATATTGAAGATTTTGACAGGCATTTCTTAATCTTATTTGTGAGAACATGGGAGGACTGAATAGTGGAAATCAATGGAGTTACTCTCAACATTACTTGGGAAATCATTTATCATGTAACTAGATTATATATTAAGAAAATTAAGATTTAATATATTCCAAGGGATTTTAAATTATACAAAAGGCATTTCTAGAGGAGGGAGAGCACCTGAGCAGCTACACAATGGTTTTGATTGGGAATCTTTGCCCAAGCCATTTATAGAGGTGGCCTTTCATTTAATTTAGTAGGTCACCTTAGAAGTTAGGTATAATGTATTTATATGGTCCCTATTTATAATTTATAATTATTTGAGGTATGGTGTGCCCTTTAGTCTCCCATTTTTTTTATCTTGAAATCTATGGAGGTGTCAATCATGAAATTTAAACATGGAAATTACTCTACACTTAGACACAACGGAGTGATCTACCTCATATTCAAATATTTTAAGTACATGAACCAAATAATTCCATAAATATCATTGACCCTAAATGAAAAGTTATAGGAGGGGTCTATTGATATCAAAAAAAAATAAGAAAGTGTTGATAAAGTATCCCAGGAGTCCAAATAGGGTTACTGATAATAATAATAAACCTATGAAAAATATTATTAAAAAGGATGATGTAAAGAATAAAAAACAAAATGATAACATCAATAAAATAATTTTAAATGCATCTAAGCCTGCAGGGCTTAGTATTAGGAAACATGGGAACTAGGGTATTCAAGATTTGCATAGTAAAAGGGGAGGGAGACTTTTATTAATGTTAAAGAGGGAATTGAGGATCCTGGGGAGAGTTAGAAGGAAGTGGAATAGGGAATCAAACTAGATAAAAAAAATTCAATAGATAATAAGGTGATTAGGGATCCTATTTATAATCCCCATAGAAAGGGGATACTTCTCAAAATTAAAAGGATCAAAACGAGGCATTTAATATTTTGGTTACCTCATTCAAAGGTAAGGAGAGTTCAGACAAGATAGTGGAAGAGCTCAACCCCAAAAAATTTATCATGTGGTGGTTTATGCAATAGATCATATATCTAAAGGGCAAGGTTAATTTATTGTAATAGTATAATGCAAGGATGAGTTAAATATTCTCAATCAAGGAGGAAGACCATCAAATTTAGAGTTTATATTTTAGGGTGGAGATGTTAGAGTAAGAGAATGAGAATGTTCATAATAAAATAAGTTTTTTAGTATATTATATCAAATAATCAATGTATGAGGGCATAAAAATGTTGAGAACCATTGATCTCACCTTATTGAGCTTTTTGAGCCAGTGTGGTTGGCAAAGAGAAGGGCAAGAAGGGGTAGAGTAGTGGATCTTAGTATGGCATTGACCAAGATAATTTGTAGCTTCAAATTGGTATGAACCTAAAAAATATGAAATCTTTTTGTGAGGATATTTTGGGTATATTAGATTTATATTATTTCTTTGGTTGTTCTTTTTTTTTTTTGGACTATTTTTAGACCTGGTGGGTCTTGTTTCTTGGTTGGTCTTTGATAGACTATTGATATTTTTGTGTTTGTACTTATCCTAGGGTATATGGAACCTAGTTAAGAAAAATTTCTTATTTAAACTAAATAAAAAAACATATATCATCATTATATCATTGTATAAGCTCAAAATATCACTTAAACCCCTCAAAAATTATCTTTTCTAACTGTCTTTCTTGTTTGTTTAAAACCTTGATACTTGAACCTTTGCCTTTATCCATTATTTTACTTTAAATTTTGATTTAAGAAGGCTTAATAAGGTCATTTATGCACCATAATATATCACTCAACCTTTTTTGGTAACAAATAAGTAAAAAATGTAAACATATTGCTTAAAACTAATCCATTGGGGTTTTAAAAAGGTTTTAGAGCACCTTTTCTTCTTAAAAATTGTTCATAAATATAATATCCTATAACTAAAAAAAATAATATAATATTTATGTTATAGGGGCCCTTAAATCCTCATAATACCATTAAATCCAACTATTCTTCTCCTTCATGTATCGATCATTTGAAAATTACCTTCACTAGCTTGCAACTAGCTAGTTAAAAGAATAGAAGAAACCTCTGTCAAAATTTTGACCTATGAGTATTTAGTGAGCATGGTTTTTTCATGAAATTTTTATTATATTTTGAATACATTTTTTTAATATTCACTCCATGCATTTATTTTTATTGAAAACCTACACATAAGCAACTTTGACCATTGGTGGCAAAATTATAAACATTCTTGGTGACTTTGCTAGGATATTTGCCTGCTAAACACTTCATACCATTATATATATCCATTATTTTATGGATTCATTAAAATATCACAAAATATGAAATTTAAAATGCCCTCAAAAAATAACTACACTTTTGCATAAGTACTTATTGAATTGAAAACTAAAACAACTACCAACTAAAAAATATGCAAAATGTCACTTAGAAGAATGTGAAAACTGAAATTATTAATAAAAAATATGCATAAAATCACTTGGAGGAACATTCAGCACTCAAGATCCACCTAGATAAAAATTAAAACCTCTTAGGTCCTCTCCATGCAGTTGATGAACATGACTAACAAGATGCTTTTTAAGTGTCATTTTGGTTGGATCAATTCTTTTCCTACTTTTCAACCTCTTTGACTTGTCTCCAAGTGAATCAAATGAATCAAAAGTATCTAAAATATAAAAAAACTCATTATATGTCTCAATACTTACCTCATGTTATTCTTTCACATTAAGAAAGGTTTTTAATGTAACCACATTCTAATTTACCTTTGCAACCACTTTATCAGTGTCTTCACAAGATGTATGCCTAAAAATATTTTCAAAGTCTTTAATCAACTCATAGTAATTATATCATAAGTATTAAAAAAAAATTTGATCCTCACTTTTATCTTTTTCTTCTTTAATTAGTTCATGTATAGGGTTATTACCTTGTGAAACCACTATTGCAACCTCACTAGTTATTGTTATATATTTTGGAACATTTTCATGAGAGGTTTCTTGAATCTCACTTACAAATTAAATATAATTTTTCTCTTCAAGGGATGAAATATTATCTTATTCTATGCCAAGTTGAAGCTAATTTAACCAACACAACTCTTGATCATCTTCTTTTAACAAATTCTGCTTGTCACCTGCATGTTCTTATTTTGCCTTCCATATAATAGGTCATCCTTCAAAATGGAGATGGTGGGAGGGAAATAGGTTCCATTTAGTGGCATAAAAATATAGTACATTATGGGATTCTATTGAATGGTATTTTGGATTTAAGAGGCATTAAGAATGATTTGATATTAGGAAGTAATAGTTTAATTTAATATTTATTTGAAAGAATGGAAAGATATTTGTGTTAGAAATGCTTCATTCTTCTCTTTCCACTCAAAAATCAACCTCTCACATTCTGATATGACTTAATCTTCATGGACAAATTAAATTTTATGGATGGTTAGAGGGATCAATAAACTTTGGAAAATTTCTTTTTTTGGTTTCTACAACCTTCTCCATCTCTTGATTTTTGATTGGCATAGGAGGATTCTCTTTCTCAAGAGTAGGAATGACATAATCAAGGGTCTTGGCCAAAGAAGGTTTCCAAGATGGAATGTTCTTAGGCTCTTATGGAAGAGTGAATAAATATTACATATGTATAGGATATTTCATAGTATTAAGATTCCTAAAACTTTGAATTTTGAACCAAGTATACTCTCTTGAAGGTTCAAGGGGTTATAGTTCTTCTTGTTTCCAACATGTGGTTTTGGACTCAATTCTTTGTACTCTAGAGGAATGAAAAGTAGAAATTCACTTCTAGATTAGGTAGAAATCAAACTTAGACACTTTATATGACATCCAATATTTATTATTTGTTTTATAAAGGTGATAAATTTAGACATAAACATAGGAAATTAATCATTCACTAAGTTATTTTAATGAACATTAAGAACACACTTCATAAACAACTTGAAAATGGAAGAAAAATTAGCTCTTTATTACTTCAAAGGTGAGTTAGTAAAAATTTTGGTATATTTTATATAATAAAAATGAATAATCCAATAATAATCATTTAAAAACTAATTTACATATAGAAATATAGCAAGGAGAGAGGAGACAAAATCAATCTTCAACTAGGAGATGAGTCACTTGTCTAGTCCAACTTCACTCCTATTTCAAACTAAACCTAACTAAAACTTAGAAATTCCAAACAAATTCCCCAAATTATAAAATATTAATTTTTATTTTAAACATTAATTCAAATTTATCTCCTTTTAATATGGTGTATAAGTTAGAGAGTAAAGCTTTTTTGAATTGTTGAAAAATCAAAGTTCAAATGCATGCTTTTGATTGTCTTGAGGTAACTCTTTTTGAACAACTTGTATTAAAATCCTTTTGATATTTAGTAAACTCATATTTATCTTTAATTCATATTTAATTTTAAATTTAGTTACCTTTATTGCATCTTGGAGTTTGACTTGACTTATCTTGGTTTGTAACTTGGAGTTTGACCTTAGTTGTCTATACTTGCATATTATATGCATGTTTCTTCTTTTGACTTTCTAAAATTATCCCAAAATGGGGAATATTAGGGGAGAGATTTAATTTTAATTTTATAATAATTTTATTTTATTAAAATATGTCTTAAAATTTTAACCAATACTTCAACTCAACTTATACACTTTTGCACGTTTCAAACTCCACCTTTTTAGGGCTAATTGAAGGTTTGTTCTTGTTTGACTTGACTTTCTCTAAATTTTTCCCAAATAGGGAATAGTATAGAGATAATGTCATATTTATTTTTTATTTTATTTAACCCTTAATTAAATATTATTTTTTATCATGCATTTTATATTACAATAACAACTATTCATATTGGTTCTTCTTGGAAGTGTACATCTTCTTTGGTTTGACAAGCTTCTTAAATGCATAGTGAGAACTGAAGCTTCATGAATTTTTAATTAAAAATATAAGGAGTGTAAATATTATTATAAAAACATCACCATTGTTTTATATACCTTTAAAAAAAAATAGTTCCAAACTCCATGTATAATTTCAAAAAATGTCATTTTGTGCTCTCTTGAGCTCTCTAGGCCTCAAGAAACTTTGACTTGGATTAGGGGGAATAAAATGAGTTAAAAGCCTCATAAACCACTCCTAATATTATAATTTTATATGTATGAGTTTGGAAAACTTGAAAAAAATTTAACATCTTCAAAACTTTTCACCAAATTATCAAACAAAAACTCATAAAAAATCCCTGCTTGTTGCCTGCAAGGTGACCTAGAGATGTTTTTCAATTTGATGAGCCTATTTTTTATTAGTTTTAATTTCATAATAATGTATTAATAATTTAAACTAATTATACATACTCTTAAATCATTTTTTCCATTGTAAGTACCTAAAACACTCATTTTTAACTCCATTATGTGCAAATTAATGAGAAAACCCTAATTTCCTTCATGAACATACCTATATTTTGGAATTTTATATATTATAAGTTAAATTAAGAATATTAAACCACATAAAAACATTAAATTACATCAAAACACATTTATATGTCAAATTTAAATATATTTATTTTAATAAAACTCAAAATATGTCCCTTTTATTGTTTCCTAACTTGCATAATTTCATTTCTAAAACTGACATTGAAGGATTTTTATCATGTCTTAATATTTATGTTTATTAAATAAGACTTATTTCATATATATTATATTTATTTTAATAATATATAATCATTAAGGTATAATGAGATGGTAAATGCATGCCTTTTGGCATTAAGAAGGTCTAGAACTAAAGGGTAGAGCCCTGATTGATATTTGTCAAATGTATAAGATTGAGATGCTATATTTATTCAATTTTATTATCTTAACTAATATAAAACTATGTCATACATTATTATTAGTTATGAATGTTTTGTTTTACAATTCATAACTATATCAATTTGATAAATGTAGTGGAATGGGACATATGACAGTTAGAACTATGTCAAATGGGTTGATATAGTAGGAAATTATAAGTCTTGATATATCTAGAGTATAAAATATTAAATTATATAGCTTAGGGGGTAAAATATAATGAATTTATAAGGGATGTATAACTGATAAATTAGAAAAAAATATCTCTCATAAAGCACCAATGACCTACCTACCCCTTTCCTAGTGTACCCTTTAAGGCATACAATTAATGAGATTGAAACTCAACAAGTTATTGAAAGAGAGAAAGATTAAACAAATGATAAAGTTTAAAAATATTATGTGTATACATATTATCATCAAAATTTCATCATGTGCCACCAAAGTGTAACATGGGATGGTGTTTAAGGAAAAAACATAGCAACACAATAATTAAGCTAATTGAGTGTAATTCAAAGTAAAAAATAAGTGAATGTAAATAAATTTTAAATAAGTACCTTCCATTAACTTTTTGTTGTTGAAAATAAGTTTCATGTGTATCATATGATATAAGTTTCCAATGTATGGAGTAAGAGGTAGACCTGAAAAATGATATAAAATTCAAAAAAAATGCAAAAATATTTTATTAGCACTGAAAATTTATCTATCTCACTAGGATTATAAAGTGTATTTCAGTTTGTGAAAATGAATTAAATATATATATATATATATATATATATATATATATATGATAAAAATACATAATTTATTGGTAAATAATTAAGGCTAAATATTCAAAAATATTACTCTAAAAGGGTAAATAATTATTCATTTGTACATTTGCTATTTTTGGAAACCAGAACTCTATCTCTCCAATTCTATAAAATTGAGAGATGATGGTCCATGTTCAAGGAGGTGTATGAGCATGAATATGTATTTTTTTAGCTATCATGGTACATGTAAGGGATGAATTAATTATTAATTTTTATTCTATTGGATCAAAATGAATTAAATTAATAAATGTAGGCATCAGGGTAAATCTATGTAGTAGAATTTCCCCAATAAGCATAGGTTTAGAGTTAAAAAAATATGATAGGTACTATGTAGGAGATGAAAGGTCAAAATTTAGTTCAAGTAAAGTTATAATATCCTAGTGAAAAATCACCATGTACTTTAAATGGCACTAATCATGCAGATGTAATCTTAACACAATTATGTTTGAAGCTAGTGGATAACATCTATAGTGATCAATGAAGTTGAACCAATTCTAGTCAATGTCATGGAACATGGCAAATGAAGTAGGGAAATTATAGGTTATTTTATGTTCTATGTCATATCTGATGGTTTTATAATCTATCCTTACCAGTATAATTATATAAATGGTCAATGGCATATTTTACTATCGATTGATAACTGTTGTCATGTATGTAGGTCAATATATTAGAGATAAAGGGTTGATAAATAGGTCATGGATGATATCAAACTTAATTATATATGGATTATATAGTGACTTTCATGGCCAATATAGTATAAAACATAGGATGGATTATGTAGTAAAGTACATGGTTGATGTAGTACCTAATTTAGAAGAAAAGGTAATATTAATATTTTTAAGTCTAGTTTATTTCAATTTGTGGATAAAGACTTGATATTTTCTCTATTATTTTAAATTTTATAGATACATCAAAGACTATTGATACTATTAGATTCTATATGATTACCAAATCTATTATAATAGCTATTTGTAGTTTATCAATGTTGTCTAACTCCACCTGGGTTTGGTAGGACCATAGAGATGCACCAATTTTCATTAAGTGTATAGTTATTCACTATGTTATTATAAGCATGGGAGAGACTAATTAATAATTATTGGTTAGTGTTATATGGGGATACCAACAAGGTGGTGATCACCTTGGATATTGTCCATGAGATTTTGGGCTTACCTATTACATCCACACCAATGGTGTGCAATACCTTAGATTCCTCTAATGAGAGGAAGGCCTTAGATATGTAGGCTACAAGATTAGATAGATATGAAGAGATATGGTTACACATTCATTTATTTGATTTTCATGTATCAACCATTATGTATGTATATATATATATATATATATATATATATATATATATATATATATATATATATATATATATATATATATATATATATCATGGGACATTATTTGATATAAGTTATATGATTTGTGTGCATTTCTTGCATGATTTTTACATTATTTTATCTATATGCCAATAAGTTAGGGCACATATTATTATTTTGGAGAGTTGGATTAATGAGTTATTACCTATGTGTATACTAACAAGGATGCGTAATTCCAAGGATGATGTCTTACCATGAGTGGGGAGGTGGGCACAGTATCATACTATATAATCAAATACATGTGATAGATTTATAGCTAATGCAATGTGAGCATATTATTTGATAGTTATATCTAGACATTATGGATGCTTGGCCATCATGGCCATCCATTATAAAGGTAAATGAATGGTTGAGGTCATAAGACACTACTCATGGTAGATAGAGACTCATGTGTTATTATGTATTAGGTTATTCTATCTTGTTACACCTATTAATTCCTCTAGTGGTCCCAACATTTTGGGTTCATCATGCAAGGGAGCAGTTTGGTGTGGGAGGTGGAGGGGTACCTACTAAGATACCAATTATATGGCCTCTTTGTCCTAGCATAGTGAGATGGTAGTGAAGGTAGTAGTTAGGAGATCACATTATAGGAGTATTAGTTGTATTTTTTTAGTAGCAATAAAAAACATAACCACACTCACAAGTACATATGTAAAGGCATTGGTAGGTTTAAAACTCAACCATGAACACAACCATAGTTGTAGTTAAAATAGGTGGATCATATGACTCAAACAATTTTTATCTGGAGTATAGTTTATGGATATGTAGTGAGTCATGAAATTCTCATGTTCTCCATCTAGGTTGTTATATATTTTTTACCCTTCCCTAGATTCATGACACCCATAAGGTATTAGGTAGCTGAGTTGATGGTACTATTGTGGGTGTGTAAAATGTGTTTATATTGATTTTTGTATTTAGAGATATAGATATATATGTTAGATAGATTTATGAGGTTTGGATTGTATATAAGATATGATGTTATTTTTTTTTACATTTTTAGATGATATAGTAGAGGAGGCTCAATGAAAGACCATGGTAGAGACTTTACACCATGATATCCTATATTACATGTTTTCATAGAATCATACTACATAATTGATTGATTTTTTGGATACTTTAGACTAATCTTATCTTAGGTGGTTTAGGTTGGTCGAGGAGGCTACCTAGGAGATACAAATATTATCATATGGATCTCAAAATCTATCACTACCTAGTGTGAGATAGGGAGATATGTAGGCATGGTAGGCACTAGCTCATGAAAGATTTACTCATTTAGGTAAATATGGTTAGGTTTTGTGATTATAGGCCTAGGTGACCAATTTAAAGTGGTAGGTCTAGGGTCTATGATCATGGATAATGGAGTATATAGATAAGTCAATCTCAACATTTTATGCATAGTCTAACACATCCTCCATTGTATATACATGGTGGACCTCAACCTTAGAGTTGTTTTTGTATTACTTTGTATCATTTTGTATCGTTATGTATAAAATTTTGAGTCATATATGTGTGTACGCATGTGTGTGTGTGTGTGTGTGTGTGTGTGTGTGTGTGTGTGTGTGTGTGTGTGTGTGTGTGTGTGTGTGTGTGTGTGTGTGTGTGTGTGTGTGTGTGTGTGTGTGTGTGTGTGTGTGTGTGTGTGTGTGTGTGTGTAAATATGACTCATGTAATTTATATATGGATGTATATTTTTTCTATCACATTTATTTAGGAATACTTATGCTATGCTAAAATAAATTATGTATTTTTTATTCTTTTCTATAAATTTCATGGTAAAAATAATAATGATGATAAAAATGAAAAATAAAAAAGTTGTAAGTAGATATAAATTAAAAAATAAAAGATAAATTAAATGGTAAAATAAATGTGAGACAAACTATAAAATATGAGATATCTAAAACACTGTAAATAAATGAATGAAAAAATCAAACAAAGATGAGAAAAATAATGAATGAAAAAATCCAAACAAAGATGGAAGTAAGTGAAATATCAATGAAAGATAGAAACATAGACAAAGGTAAGAAATGTGAAAATAGGAAGAAGCTTTAGAAGAGTGATAACTCAAACTTAGTGCTTGTGCAAGCATGTAATGTAAGAAATTATGACTACCTATTAACCTAGTAATAACAAAAAATAGTGGGATATAAAAGGAACATGGGTATTTTTTGAGAAAAGCATGGCCTTATTTAAGGGCTTACACTACAACTCACAAATTTAAAACCAAAAGGTCTAAGTAGGAAATGTGATCAACTAAAATTGATATCCATTAAGGTGAATATTATGGATAATATGATGTAAATAAGGAGTTGAGGAACCATATGGGTGATGTAGATATACCTAGCAAGAATGAGACACACTAAAAAAGTATGTAATTATTAAAATTTACTGACATAAAGGACATATGACACTCTGACTAGTAAACATAAAGCTTGGGATAACAAGTGAAGTACATAGATCAGTCCATGAAATCTATATGCATGAAAATTAAAATGGTCCTACCTTCTCACAACATGTTGCCCTTTCCTTAGGACCAATTACATATTTTTGTGTCTACTAGGAATATTGAGTACTTGTGTGAGAAGTAGGTGGAATAAAATAGAATATGATACAATGAGACCTCCTACCCCAATATATTGTCCTACCAAACCCCAATGGACCTTGACTCTATAATGAATCCAACTATGCAATTTGAGATTCAATTAGGATAGGAGATGTGCCAAAAAAATATAATGTGTTATGATCTAATATAGATTTTAATATTGTCTTTTCCTTTTGATTATTACCTTTTACTTATTTTATGATATGGGTTTTTAATTTTTATGGGTTTTTATATTCTTTCTTCATACAAATTCAAAAAACCAATCATGAGTTAAATAAGTGATTAACACAAGATATCTTACACTTAACCACTAAATAAAAGTACAAAAATACCATGACATCAATGGAATTACTAGACATGCCCACAAATGATTGTGTAATCTCAAAATTGACCTATGTGTGTCTCAAATGAATGGATATAAAGGGAAGATGGGAAATCATAGAATATTTTTTCATGTAATAAATAGTAAAATAATAAGTATACTTTGTATCTAATCACAAAGATGTAAAGTATTTTAATGAAAGTGGTGTGGATTATACTATGATATCTAAGTCACTAGGAAGTTGTATTATCCTAAAAAAGATATAGCATAAGTACTAATGAAAGTAGTGATCATCCCAAAAGAGGGGAGTATAAATGGGTATTTATCACAAATAAAAAAAATTAGAGCATGATAAAGAAGACTTGAATGTATTACATGAGATTTTATAGTTTAAAAAGAGACAAAAGTAAGGAAACAACTATGTAAACAAGATATTATACATGTACACTAGATGTAGAGAATTAAAGAGATAACATGAAATATAACTATAATATAAGCAAGATATAAACAAGTCATCAATAATTCCTATAATGAAATGTGAATTTAAAATCCAATCATATGGTATGTGAAAATTACTATGATATAACATGAATATGTTCTTACAAATTATAATATATATCTCAACATACATCATCAATAACATCAAATAAGTCTTGTTGTAACTGAAATCTATCTCTAATCATAGTCTCATCTATCTTCATAGATATCTATGGAGAAATTTGGAGCATGGAAAGAATAAGGAGGAAAACATGATGTCTCTTGTAAGGGATAATTAATTTAAGGAACCCTCACTTATATGTGGTAGATATCCTCTAATCTGTGAGAAGGCATAGGTATAGGATAAGATCAAACCTTTGACCAATAATGATCTTGATAGCACCGATGAGAAGGTAAAGGTGTAGGTAATAAAAAATCATAAAAAAAAGTTTCTATAATACTCTAAATTTCTTTTTATGATGTGTATCTCACTGATTCTAAAGGTAATAAACTTCCCCATGATTTGGGATATACTCTAGAGATATCTTAATAGGTGGTAAATTCTTATCACTAGAAGGCTACATTATTTTAGGATAAAGTGCATCAATGTACAGTCAAATATACTAGTATTGTTTTGAGGTATGCATATTCATGCCATGAAAAAATTTTGTTAGGAGTATCTAACTGTGGAGGCCAACTATCTAAGGTAGGAATATATTTTTTCATATTTTTCTATGGTAGGAATATCTAGTATGGTCGACAATCCTTGGCCTAATGACCAAATATTTTGTAAAATTCATAATATGGCTCATCTTCCCATCATGTAGGTGGATATTCATGCTTAAGAATTATTTTGATCTCATCAAGTAGATCATCATTATATAATAATTTAAGAGAATGATAATGAGTATGATCTAAAACTATAAGAGATAGCCTTGGTTTGGTTTGGTGTAATGATCAAATGGTCATAAAATATAGTGCACCAAAATGTGTCCCATCTTGGACCATTCAAGGAGGATAATCTAAATAGGCTCAGAGCTGACTAAATTATAATGGGAATAATTTGATACCTACTTCATCTCAAACCTATGAACATCAATGGAATAATAAATAATGTTAGGTGTAATAGAAGGAGAAGGAACTACATATAGTAAATGAATATCATGTAAATGTAAAGTATACTCACAATAATGCTTTAAGGAAGATCTAAAGTGAAGTATTTTTTCGTCCTTAGATTAAGCATACCCAACTAAATATGGGTCATATATATAGTATCCTTCATCATAATTAGGTGTATGAATATCAATATGCAAGGAATAAATATTCTATCATTCGAAGAAGCATGAGGAATTGATTGTTTAGTCATCACTATGGAAGTAGTAATTTCCTCAATTGCCCTCTAATGAGATTGAGGTCATAACTGAAGAGATAACTAAGTGATAATTTTAGAAGGGATATATAATTTTTTATCTTAATACCATCTCATTAGGCTTGTCATCATCATAATTTAGTAGGTTAAGAATTATTATTGTTTGATCCAATCTGCTCCTTCTCACAAAATGCCCATGAGATTGTGAGTTCCCTAAAAAGAGGAAGGTGGGGACAACTATATAATTTCATCCTCCATTTTAGGACTAATTAAAGATCAACATATGGAATGGATATGGGTATTGGACTTCATAAAAAAAAAATTACATGAATAGTCTCCAAGAGATGCACTATCACCATTGAAAATTCAATCCAATGTCTTGCACATAGGTCTAAGATTGTCGTGAGAATTTGAGTGTTTAGATTATTATTTATAAAAACAAGTGGAAAGGGTATTTTATTTCATCAAAACAAAAAAAAAAGAGAGGGAAAGTTAAATCATAACACTCTAGGTCTAAAATAAACTCAATGCATTGGTCATTGAACCAAGTGACTTTGCCATAGTTACAACACAGTAGACTGAGTTTCAATATATTTCTACCTCTAAGAACATATAGTGGGAAGAGTCTGAGGGAGTAAGAGTTTGAATTAAATTTAATCTCTCACTAATGATGAGTAATAAGGTTTTATTATTTAAAATTCATATATACCATATGAAAATTTGTAGATTGACACATAAATTATCAGCATTACCAAAAGGGAAATGCAAGAACTCACACAATGATTATAATAGCTAATCAAAATATAAACATGGAATACGTAATGAAAAAATTGTTAATATAATTAATTTAGTATTGATGATGATTCAAACATGAATATTAAAAAAAATTGAAACATAGAATAAACCCTCTTATATAATAGAGATTGAAATCATTAAAAACATAAATGTGGTTACAATAAATCATCTAGGCTGATTTTATAGTCTAAAGTGATGAAGGAAAAGTACGTGAAAACATGGATATAATTCAACATCACTTTCAAGTGATTTGGGTTAAATTTATGATACAATATGTCTCTTCATTATATATATAAGGATGGGGCTCACCTCCAAGTAACATGAGGATCACATCTTAGGCCATGATGGCCACTCATTTTAGTTACAACCATATTTCAAAATTTAAAAACTCCCAATAACCTATAATATTTATGTGAGGAACCACTCAATTGAAATGATGAGGTATCTAATAAGGATTGACTCCTAACTACTTTGATTGGGTGCTCCTAGCTTCCAACACAACTACCATGAGGTAAAACTCCTTGTCTAACTTGGCTAGGTTCATAGGGGGTTCCCTAAAGATTAGCTCTAATTGAATTGATAGTCTCTATGATATGTATAAGGGTGATTCCATTGATTCTTAGATTTTAGAGACCTATTTGATGCTCATTTTAGTCTAAGTTGACAAATCTAGCACTGCCTGAGCCCCTTCCTAGTTTTCCTTAGCCAATTTTCCATCACAACATAATTGAATTAACCTAGGTGGACTCTAAATCCCACTTAGTCAAGAAATGTTCCATCTAGGTAGAATAACATGGATATATTGACTCTTTTAATTAGATCAATATATTCTTATTTCCCTCTTTTAAGGGTCCATTGTAGTATGAGCCAAGGCCAACCACTCTTCCATTACAGCTCTCATGTTCTTGGTGTATGTTTGGTACAACCCCAAATATCAAGTCAACATAAGTTTGAACTTTAATAAAATTTGTTTATTGACCATCACTTACATATTTTCTCATTTCCCATTGATCTCTATAATCCTCTCCATGTAGGCTTGAGTCCACTAGATAAGCATGTTAGTCCCACATAAAGTCTCCACTAATTTCCTAAGGATAGAGAAAAGTAGTAAGAGGGAATTCTTATCCTTATTAATTAGATTAATGGGAAATGTGATATTTATTTTGGCTTCTAAAGTGTAAACCCTAATTTTCATGTCCTTGAGGAACTTCTTAGACATATTTTAGGTTTCTTATAGAAATGATAGTGGGTCCTCATGTATGCTCTATTTCCTAGTGTAAGTATTCACCTTGGTGAGTGAGAACAGATCCCAATGGCTCTACCACACTAGTGGTTTCCCCTCTTGGAAAAACCTATATGTGATTTATTTCTTCATACGTTTAAAGGCTTGGTCAAAACTCTATTACATGTTCAAATCACCCTAGATAGTTATCCATAATGCCTATGAACTTAGGACCATCCCTCATGTTATAAGAGATGTAGGAGGGGTGGTTGAAATGGTAGTGAAGAGTGAAATATGAGGTGGATGGAAGATGAAGTGGAAAGAGTGAATAAGGAAAGAAGTGTAAGCAGAGGTGGCATGGGAGTAAAATGAGGGAGAATAAAAGGGGAGGCCCATGTGAACATTTATGCTCACTAATTCTCTTTAGTTAGGTTTAAATAAGGTATAATTACCCTAATAATAGGTCATTAAAGAGCAAGGAAGAGATGTGTTTATTAAATTTGAGACCCATGGCACCCCAGGTAATGGTAACAGGGGATCAAGGAGCTAGGAGTTGAGATGCAACTATTAGGGATAGATGGGATTTTGAGGCCTATAGAGGAGTTTGAATTGATTTAGAAAGAATTTAGGTTAGAGTTTGAGAGTGGGTCACCTTCTATTTATTCTTTAACCTCTTTATCAATTAAACTCTAGATGTTATAGTAGATGGTCTGATCAAGATGATAAGAGTTGTAGGAACCAATGGTGGAAGACTTAGATCTATTTATGGATGCATTATAATAATTAGAGTAGGTACTCATAGGGTCCTTACTTCTATTAGTATACTCTTAAAGGTCATAGTTATGCCTTTTGCTAGACGTATACCCAAGGGAGGCACTAAGACAACTCCACATTGTGAAATAGAGGGATCATAATGGAAAGAGGAGGAAAGGACACTCAAAATTACCAAGGCCAAAGTTACTTGGATTAAATATGTATGAGGAGTAATGGTAAATAGAGGAGGCACCACATGGGGAATTTATGGGGGTGGATCAAAACTGGTGGGTGTCATAACTAGGAGTTAAAAGGTGGCAATAATGAGTGGTGGAAAGGAAATGGTAGGAGATGAAGGTGTGTGATAAGTAACCTATATGGGTGCTTATTGGGATATTTTCTCTAAGATCACTCTCAATATTTTAGCCACATCAAACCTTAGGGTTTATCTGGCTTGAGGCTAAGGTGTTAGTAGCTAAGTAGGTTACACCTGTGTTGTTAGGTGTCAAGTAGTTTAGGGTTATCTCTACTATGGCTTGGTTACTAGATATAATAGAGGAGGTATCATTGGAGCCAAAGTGATAGGATAGAATAGAGGTGATGGAGGTAGAGTTGAATCATGATAGTAGGAGTTATTAGCAGAAGTGGATATAGACTTAGAGCTTAAGGAGGAGAAGGTGGTAGGATGCCTTGTAGAATATTTCAAAATATGGAAAGATTTATCTGAGTTGGGTTCTCCATGGACTAAATATGAGATAAATGAGGTGTAAAAGATCTTTATTTATCCTTTTTCCCTTTTTTTCTTCTTAGTCATTATTTGGGATAACACCTCTTGGTAATTATTGGTATTTAAATAAAGTTCATCATCATATTTGACTTGATGGCCATAGTTGATGTTGATTTGGTTGAGTAATATATTAAATGAGCTTAGATTACTCCTTTAGGGTCCCATTATTAGATATTTCACTTTGTAAGGGTCGAGTCTCACCTAGTTATCATCTCTTATATTTATGGGAAGGTCTTATAGATGTGATTCCATATGGTGATCAAGAGTTATAGGCATACCTTCTACTAATGTTTTATGTATAATCAAAATATTCCTTCCACCAAATGATAGGTGATCTATTATTCTACTAGGTGGTTAGGAATGTAATATGGCAAGTAAAGGGGGTCCTTGATGAAACCCACAATCTAGATCATAATGTCATCCTTGTATATCCATTAGTCCCTGATGGATATGATAGAATCCCTAATTTAATTTGAGAGTCAGAGTATCAAAGCTTCATTTATAGCTTGTTAGACCACCAAGTAGAAGTGATCACATATGTCCTAGATGTGATGGTGGAATTGGTGGACATATAACTTATAAAAGACCATATGGACTACCAATCTCTCAAGAACCTATGTAGGAAAAGTTGAAGGCTTGAAAGAGAGTATCCTATAGACTATATCTAAAAGGTGTTCATCATGTAAAATTTACCTCCATTTGAAGAATATTTAATGGTGTGGACCAATTTTAATTTTATCAATCCTCCCATGTTCAAGACCTCTAAGCACATAAGGATCATGTGAAAGAGAGGCACCCATATTGATGTGTTAGTAGTCTTAGCCTCTAAATAGATAGTTTAATGGAATTATGCCTACCCAGACCTCTTATCAAAAGGTAAAGACTATGTAAGCATTTATATCCTCCTTATTAACCCACTTTGAATCTGGGTTCTCATCCTATTCATAGAGGACATCATAAATCTGGTAGGTCCCCATCTAGATCATTACCACAATTACATCATAGGAGAAAGTGAATTTTGAGAGGGAGTAGTATGCCTTGAAGGAGTTCTTAGAGATATTGGTAATCTAGTTTTAGGATTTGGGAGATCATACCCAATCATTAACCCCATCTTGCATGTGGATGGTGTTGTGAATAATATCACTCAATAAGTCTATGCAAGGGAAAGCTTTTGGTTTGGGTGTGGTTATGTGGAGTATGCACTTCTTTTAGGATCTAAGGGAATCCTCATACTCTACTTGTTTTTCATCATCTAAGCATAAATCCTAGAGTAATTACTTGATCATTTTTAATATATCCTTGTAGTTATTGAACATGGTCAAGCTAGCCAAGAATGTGGTGTCCCTATATTTAAGTCTGGTATTTGGGTTTAAAGATGAATAAGCCATTGGGGTAAGATGGAGGGGTGATTATGAATCTTTGAGTACAAAAGGAATAGTTTATAAGGGCTCTATATAATTTTAAAATTAGTTAGTTAGATATTTATTTGAAGGTAGTAATGGTAATCATTAGTGAATTTCTCTTAGGATTTATAATTGCATGAACAAAACCCCATATATTAATGGCATTTTATGGCTAATTTGATATGAATTCAAATTTGAGTTGGTGGTTGGATTTTTTCTCTTTATTTCTAAATATAATTGAATTTAGATCCCATGATCCTCTACTAACAATTAGATATATCTATGACAATGGGATGTTTTTAAAACTATTCAATCAAGCCTAGCTTCCCATTCTATTAATACCTATCTCATGGTAGGAACACAGTCACATATATAAGAGGATTCTCCATTAACTTCTACTTTCTAAGATGTGTCATCTACTCATTATCCTTTCAAATAATGGTTTTCACTTAAGCATGATTTTTTACTCCATGTCATTTACCTAGGTTAGGTGATGTGTCATCTAGGGACACATGTCACATCTTAATTAGTTCTCTAGCTTAATATGTACCTTATTATAACCTTCCTTGGGCCTTAGGTGGTTTTAATTTCATCTATGTATTAGGTGACATGGCATCTTCCCATTCATCTAGGCTCTCTTAGGCTCTATCCTAGGATCTAACATATCTTATGGGTCTAAGGAATTGGATGCTTTGACACATGGAGATATGGTGCCTTCCCATTTAGTTGGGATCTTTTGGGCTTTGACATATTTGATATGTTTGAGGGACTATCCATTCTAACTTTTTTTGACATGGAACCTTCTCATTTGATTAGGATCTCCTAGGCTCTAACATTTTTGATAGGTTTGGGGGACTAGCCATTATAACTCATGGTGACATGGTGTTTTCCCATTTGGTTAGGCTCTTCTAAGCTCTAACATATCTGATAGATTTTGGTTACTATTCATTCTAACTCTTGTAAATATGGATCATTCCCATTAAGCTAATATCTCTCAATATGTAAGATCTTTGATAGCTCTAGGGGACTAGCCATTATGACTCAGGGTGATATGATACCTTCCCATTCATTCATGCTCTCTTAGGCTCTAAAATATCTAATAGGAATATGGGATTATACATTATAAATCATGGTAATATTGGTCTATTTATATGGGAATGGAATAAAAATATGATATATCTTAGTAAAATCCAACATACAATACTATCACCATGATTTCATAAAAAGTACAGACACTCCTTAATCCTAAAAAATAAATGAACTTATTATTGCTTAGGGAAATCAAAGTGATTTATATTCCAAGAATTTGAGTAGGTGTTATATATGAGAACAAAGGAAGGAACCTCAAGCTCTAGTCCATGATATTTTTAGATGGATTACTCATTTAGAATAAACGGGGGTGTGTTGGCCATAATAGGTATGTTACCCACAAGTCTGGGGTGCCCATTTTAACTTGAGTTAGAATCAATGGGATGATTAAATAATTAATATTTAAAAAAGTGGATTTTATGAAAATGTTTAAGGGTAGGGATTTTTAAAACAACACATTCTTCAAATTTTTAAAATTTATAAGCGTTCTTATCTCCTTGAATATTATGTATAGTGTTATTGAGGATAAATTTTACACATTGTCATGAAAAAGAGGTGATTTCTCTCATGTGATGTGTCCAAGATCATCCACATAAAGTGTTATAGGATAGAAAAAATTTAAAAATCATGACCTTAACTCAAATCATGATGGGAGGGACCATGATGGGGAGCCAAAAATAACCAAGAGGAGGAATTTGTCTTATATCATAGCTTTAGTACTTTCTTTGGGTATATTTAAGGTTGTATTCAAAGTATCTAAGAGTATTTATGAAGTTAATGGAAGTGACATAAGTACTTGACCATTCATAAATAGGGTCACACTTGAATTTAATATCATCCACTTTGATCCGAGCAACATTCTAGCTAACAATTCGGGTGATGGTTCTACCCCAATTGGTGGTAGAACTTTTGGGAGCCATAACTTTTGCACCATAGCTTTGTTTAACCCCCCATTTGAACTATTAGAAATGTAATAATGAGTGTAACATGGTGAGATGACATCAAACTTTGATCAATGTATTTTTACCTTGAAAACTAATGGAAGTGCCCCAAATTTCAATTTTAGTAATGCAGTCTAAAAATAGTAAGTTTTCAAAAATAGTAATTCTTTAAATTTTATATTGTTGTAAATTATGGAAGTCAAACCAATTAATATCCCTTGATATTGGTGACCTTACACATCCTTCTCCTAGCTTCAAAACATGTCTAAATGAATGTGTAACCTAAAATGGAAATTAGACATCTCTTCTCAGAGATAGGCATATGTTTGGGTCTACAAATATAATGAATAAGACATCTCTTCTTACAGATATACATATGTTTGGGTCTAAAAATTTAATGAATAAAACATCTCTTCTCAGAGATAGCATTATTTTTATTGTGTTTTTCTTGTTTCTTGAGTTATCTTTCAACCAAAGCTTTTGAGTTTTGGATCACACTTAGACACTAATGAATAAATAAGGAACATTTGTATGAAGTAATATTTCATTAGGAATAATAGAATCAATGAAACACTTAATTTAAAGAGAATCATATAGGGTTTCAATAACTTATATTGATGTCTCTACATATTTTTGAATAATACTATCCTCGAACCTAGTCAAGGTGGCTTCTTATCCTATAGGTGGATTTAGGGGATATTCATTTTGAATAAATGTTACGTGAATTAGTTATAATGATGAAGGGTTATTCATGATCTCAAAAAGATGATTTTGAAAGGGGATTCAATAGATTTATATGATATATTCCCATTCATCATATCATAATGTAGCTAAACTAGACTAAGATAAAGGTGCATATTATTGAATTAACTCAATCGATGGAGGGGATAAAGTATACCCTAACTAAGTATAAATAAAATTACCTTGTTTCATCTTGGATGATATAGTGTAGATAGGTAGATAAAACTACATTGAGTTGTTTTATGTATTTTATTACATATGATATTTATAAATATCCTACATTGAGTTGGTTGATGAAGTAGAAACTGAACTAGGAACAAAAAAATACTAATTTAAGATAGTCAATGTAGTTGGTTCAAATATGGGAATAGTTTACTATATTGAGTTGGTTGATACTGTTGGTTGAGATTTGGCTTATTCTATCAAGCTATTCAATGTATTAGTAATAGAGAAGTGAAATTGAACAAACTATATTAGGATGGTCAAGACTGATTGGGAATAACCACTAGATTGTATTGAAGTGGTTGATGTAGTTGGAATGAGTGATAATATGGGTAACTATAATAAGCTACTCATATTAATTTGAGATGAGTTTGTGTTGACTTTTACAAACTCAAAATCAATAAAATAAGATGGATATGTGTTTTTAATAGTTTAGTAGGTGGTAAAATTATTATAAGTAGAATTTGGATAAGGATTAATGTAAGATACTACATGTCTCATGTTATTCATGTTAACCACAATTTCATCATTAATTAACCACAAGTTTTTATTCACATCTGGTTCACCAAATGTTTAACCCTAAACTTAGATAAATAGTGCTATCTAGAGTTAATATGATTAGATTAGATTTGTACAAAAGGGTGGTGAACTAACTTAATGAGAATGCCAATTAATAAAAAAACTTAGATAAATAAAATTATAAATTTATATAACTAAGATTACTAAAAATAGTAAAGTACATTTATTGATTGATATTACAATGAATAGAAAATAATTTGATACTTGGGTTACTTTACACATTTAGGTTTGATCTAGAGCAAACATCAACTTTTAGAAATGTTATTATTTGGCCGTAAACGCCTATGTCAGATATGGATGGTTATTTCGACATAGGTGTCTAAATCTATTGCAAGTGTTATGTAGATAATAATAAATTTGGGGTGTGATCAACTGAAGCCTTTTGGTTTTTTTGTCACTTCTCTTCTGATGTCTTTAGATCTTGTGCACAAGTTATCACTATTTGTTAAATGATCAAACATTATATATTAACCCTTAGACTAACTATAGGGTAAATGATTTAGTGGTCTCATGGTGTCAATATACTCTAAAGACCTTTATGTCAATGGGATCTAAATACATAGATACTACATGCATCATGTTGATCATGTTGACCACATTTTCATCATTAGTTAGAGAGTGGGGATCAATTGATGCTTCAAAAAAACTAGAAGTAGGTTGTTGGGTATTATTATATTGATTATTTGGAAGTGGATATTTATATATGGAAAGGTGAACATTAGCCTTATTGAAAGCATTATACTTAATTTTGTAGCCATGAGATTTAACTACCATGTCATAGTCTTGTTTACATTCATGGATCATGGTTTCATGATAGAAATTGGGACCAAGAATAAATTCAAGAGTGAAGTTCCTAAATTATCTATATGTTTCATGAGAATGTCCCCAACTTTCATGATACTAAAAAAATGGATTTTACTAATGTCTAGTAGGGTGAGTAGGGTCATTTTCTGTTGTTAAAGGTTTATGAATACATTTTTTGATTTGTTCTAGGGAAAGAGGTTTATAAATTTCAACATTATTTATGTATGATGATTAAGAGGAAGTATGCTATAATAAACTTTCCATGAATGGTTTGGAAAGATGTGCCTCATTAGATCCACTAGGAAGAATAACATGGATGTCATGTATAAAATCATAAGTATTTATAGCACCATCATTGGTAACATGTTTATTTTTAGATCTCATAAGCATATCGGTTCCTAATGTTTGTTTGGAAGGTTCAAACTATCTTATGAAGAAATATTGGAAATTCTCTTGATTAAGGAATTCTTTCAAAAAAATGTAGAGAGACTCATGACTTTATAATAGATTTTAGGATAGAGATCATTAGTGAACAAATGGAAGAGGTTGTATTCTAACATGTTGTGTTTAGATTTATTAGATAAGGCTTTCAAATGCTTAATGAAAGTTTGGGTAGTTTTAGATTTTGTCTATTTAAAATTAATGAAATGGGATAAAATATTATATGGAAGTTCATTAGTTTTAAATTATTGATCCAATGCATTAGCTAAATCTTCTAAGATAGATATAGTATTAGAATTTAGTTGATTATACAAATAGATAACATCACTTAAAAATATTTTAGCTAGAATTTTGGTAATGGTAAAGTTATTTAACCTAATCAAATATTTTTAAATGATACCAAAAGATTTGAAATGTAAAATAAGATCAATATATCCATTATAGGTGATACTAGGAGTGATAACATCTATGTCTATGTATGAAATTTTATGGATTAATGGTTCATTTTTAATATGGCTGATGACTTTATGAAGAAGTGAGGGTTGAGGAATAAGGTTACCCGATGCATCTCTTGGGGTTTATGGGAATTTATATTTTGAACTTCTCATTGAGTTTTTTAGGATGACTTTGTAATTTTAAGAGTTGATTTTGCATTTGCATCATTTGATTTTCATTGTTAATTTGGAAAGTATCCATTTGATTCATGGTCTACAACAAGATTTGATTGGAATTAAGGGTTTCCTAACTATTATAAGTAGCATGGGATGCCATAGTGTTATCATTAGCATGATTATTATTGTAGCCAAATATTTCACCCTAAGAGAGGGTGTTCAAGCCTCTCCCATATTTAGACAACATGGGATTACCTTTAGGCCTTTGGGCTACTAATAGTAAAGGTAAACCTATAGGTTAAAGGGATAGGCCCTTTGATCTGTCTCTTAAGTTCACACACTACACTAGGCCAATCACTTGAGGGTGAAAAAGGAAGAAGGAAACAAAATGTAAACCTATACAAGTGAGGTGATTCACCAAAAAGTCAATCCAAAAACACACTTACATATGCAGTAAGAATGAAAACTACCAAAACTAACCTCAATAGATGGTCTTTTATCATTATTATTTCTTATATAAGAAGATTTCCATGCACATATAAAGGTGGGTGAAAGGAAGCTTAGATAATAAACACTATTATTCCCTCTCACACTTTAAGATACACTCAATAAACATATACAGTTTATAAGACCTATTAGAATATATATATATATATATATATATATATATATATATATATATATATATATATATATATATATATATATATCATACAAAACATGGAAGGATGGCATGAGAGAAAGGAGAACATATTCATAAATTGACATCCAAATACACAAATTAACACAATTAGGAAAGAGATTTTAGAAATCAAATTAAATTCATATTTATTATTCAAAATCAAAACAAGGTGCCAAACTAACAAAGCTTCACCATTCTAGATGTGTACTCCTTATAATTACAAAAAAGATTTGCATAAATAGAGCATATGAGAAGATAGAGAAGAAGAGAAGTGTAAAATTCACCAAGCCAAGTTTAAAACTAAATAAAATAGTTACAAATCAAGATAATTAAGTGGATAAAAATTTATTAAGTGGTTTGGGACAAGTGTCCATAAAAAATGCATCATTCTCCTTTGAGTTAGTGTAGGGGCTCTTCACATTCCTCTTTAAAACTATCTTGATGATGAGGACTTAAATTGGCTAATTGAAATTGACATATGGGTCTTTATCACCTTTTCACTATCATTAAAATGTGTAAAAAATATTGTAACATCCCCCATATGCCTCTCTAACTGATAGCTTTCTTTTGGACACTTGTGTTCATTCTCTAATAGCCACTCACTATCCCTTCTAAGCTTATCTTCACATTTTTCACTCAATTGAATTGTATTTGTCCAAGAGGATCCATTTAATATGTATTATACACATGTCGAAGATAGTTTTATCACTTATTCAATCACATATCCCTCTAAGAAACTTAATATAAAATTTCTCACTTCTCAACCTTGACAATCACATTGCTTTCTCACTGTCTCACTTAGATTACTTGCAATGATAGTTATAGTAGAGAGATTATCATTATTTAATGAAGTAATAAATTTATATTAAAGGTTTTAATAGGTATTAATAAACCCCTTATAATTATTTTCATCTATCAACCCCCTTCTACACTTGTAGAACCATTGATTTCCTATAATAAATAGAGAAATAGGTATGTTTGTACAAGAGATAGTATGGATCACTGGGGTGTCAATGATATTAGGAGATTTTAAAACAAGTATAAATAACTTTAATAGTAATTTAACCACATTTTAATTCATATCCCACCATATCTTTCCCATTGGGTCCAAACTAGGGTTTTAAGAGGGTTTTTAGTGATTTGAACTATTAAGGATTTTTCATAAAATCCCGATGTCTAACTCAAAATCAAATCCCATTGAGTTATATATATATATATTCCCCCTAAAAATATTCCCAAATCCTTTGGTAACCATGTATTCCCTTCATATAGATGTGAGTGAATGAAGTTGGTCTATCGAGCTCTTTCTTGCATTTTTGAGAAGGCTTGATATGATTTTAGGTCAAATTGACCACTCTTGAGTTACTCCCTACAAACCAGTGATCCCAATTCATCTGATAATCTCCCATTAAGTTCCTCCAATTATTTTTAAGGTTTAATAAGTAATTTAGATCAAGTTTGAGGCCATAAGGGTTTAGGCCTAATTGGCCTAATTGTACTTAACTATGTATTTAACCCACATTTAGGTTTAAAATGACTATAGGTTTATTTTATATCTCCTTAAAAATAAATCTATCTATATACATCATCCCATGATTATTCAAAGGCTTATCCTTCATCATTTCAACACTCTTATATCAATTTTGTAGACTATGATAATACTACAGTGCTCTCAATTAGTGATAGAACAGATAGTATCTTTACTATTGGTATGACCAAGGTGAGTCCATGGGGAAATTGGATGAATCATGAGGACATTATTAAATAAATATAAAATCTTGGTCATACTCTTATAAGTTTAAAATCATCAAATTTCATAAGACTAGTTCCTATGATAATGAATGTAGGTAGCATTTTAGCAGACTCTAGGTTCAGATACAAATCTAGTTATTACTTAAATATTTGAATCATCTCCACTAAATTTTAATATAAAATAAAAATGTGTATCATCAATATGAAAGTTATTTTATCATCTTCAATACATATCTCTTCCCATAACTTGCAATCTCTCACTAGCTTGGACTAGTCTACGTATTATCTCCTAGTTGTAAGTGTGCAATATAAAAATATGGGTTTCTTATAGGTGTTGATTTATATGAAACATAGTGTCTCAATTAATTATATTAATCCTATTTTTTTTATTATTTCTCATACTTGTATTTATTCATATCTATCTTAGAACCATGTAGTCATGTCTCTCACTAGCTTAGACTAGTCTACATGACTGTGTTAACCTATAAGTACAATTACGGAGGAAGTAGAGAGATTAATATAGGTAATAATTATTATGAAAGAAATTTATTTCACCTATATTTATTATTTAAATCATTGAAACCATCTCATACCTACATGATCTCAACTTTTTATCTTAAGACTATGTCCTTATCACTATATTGTAGTGCACTAATTGTATTTCACTTTTAGGGTCAAAGCACTATAGGTTTCATTGAGTGTTTTTAGTTGAAAAATGACTAGGTTAAACCAAATAACCATCACCATATCCTAGTATATCAACCTTATTTTTATTTTAAGGTGTAGCATCTAGGTCTAGGCCACTAGTATGAAAAATTATACTTACTCCAACCTCAGGAATCTTCACCAACAGATGAAATTTACATTAGGAAAAAACCTTATTTGGATAAAATAAGGTAAATGTTCCCATTATAAATATTTAAAACTCCAATTATCTTAAAAACTATGTGATAGCTCTAGGATCACCATCATGAATCTTGTATGACTTGAGAAAACTCATTCAAGTCATGAAATTAAACCTCACTTATGTTTTAAGTTTTGGATGGCTCCTCTATGTTCTATACATGCTTACACATATCTATAGATGACTATGTATTTTGAAGATCTACTCAATCTTTGATCTTGATTTGAGAAATCCATGTCAATCAACCCTAAAGTTCCTCAAATGCAAACTTACCATAGAGAAACTAAACTCCATTTTTTTTGGAGGTGAAACATCTATACATCTAAAATTGTCCACCAATGGCTTCATACTCAACTTTAGAACAATTCTTACCAACCTTTGCACATCTATCCTAATAATTTCTAAATTACTCAAATTTAGATTCATAACCATGCAAATAAATCAATTTGGCCCATAAATCAATTAAATAAAACAAATGCATACATTGAATTAAATTAAAATCAAACAAATGTCTAAATGCATTAAAGGGGTTAATTAAATTGAAAATATTGACCAAGTCCTAATTTAAATCATCCATGAACAATAAATCAATTATCAAAAAGTAAAATTCAAATATCAACAAATATCCTAAAGAGCTAATCATTACCTTTTGTGTTTTGTCCAAATGCAAAATATCTCAAAGCTTACCTATTCCATGTTAATCATGAGATTTTAGACACCTCTTAACCCTATGAGGTTTATCTAATAAAACAAAGGTTAGGATTTAACCCATTCCAAGTTGATTTTAAAGCCTATAAATACAAGCATGTATCTCTTCATTTGGAGAGCTTGGATAGAGTAAAGTTATAATGTTGGTTTTATGACATGAATGCAAAAATTAGTGTTATAATACCAAAATTTTAAATTACAAGCCAAACCATATCAATCCAATCATGAACCATGATTCCAAGAGGAAATGGAGATATCCAAACTCCATTTATGAAGATCTATTGAGCACAATCCAAAAAACCCAATGAATAAATCTATTGGAACTATCAAGGAAGGTAAGGAAAGTTATTACTTCTTTACATTTTAGTTTTGTTTTCAATTAGTTTTTTCACTAATCTCCCCTCATAATCTATGCCTAGAGATGTTTGCCTTTTTAGTGTGTTGATTTCAATTTTTTTGGAACTAAAACTATACTAACCTCCTCCCTTGAGTCAAATTCCATGATCATAAATGGCATGTCCGGTGGGACCCAACACATCCCACATAGTAAGTACATCAATATGCACCTTTTAAATCTTTAATTATATGTTTGAATATCTCTAAAATTAATTTTTTAACCTTGTTTTGACTAGATTTCCTTTTTTTATATTTCTTAGATCTACATAGAGACAGTTGATCATCATGTTCAACTATCGATGGTTAGGCCCTAACCACCAATAATTATGCCCAACCACCACTAATTATGTATAACCACCAACGGTAAAGTTTAAAGGGAAAATTTTCATTAAACATTATAATTTTATTCATCTTATCATTTCATTTCTTGAATTTTTTGGTTTCAAAGGCTCCTAAATCACTAGACTTAAGTTTACATTACAAGTTTTCTTGATCTTTGGCCTAACAATTGTCTAACCTAACATGTTTATTTTTTGAGCTTTTACCTTTAGGTTCATAGGTATTTGTTGATGGTATTTATTGACTAGAAGTGATTTTTCTTAATAGATGGTGGTTACCTACTAATTTAATGCTACTATTGCCTTAAAATCATTAATGGCCATATTTGACCATCAACAATCACTGTGTGAAATTAAATCAAAACCTAAGATCTCAAATTCAAACTTTATTTGCTAACAATCAAAAGTGATTCAAAGTACAGGGACACTCTCTTATTTTTTTAGGTTCAAGGTAGACATTGGACATTTATTTTCAAGATTAAATAGTTTCTAACATTTCAATTTGGTGTTTTAAAATGAATTAGGCTAAATTTGAACATTAGGACTTAAGTGCTTAATTTGAACATGATTGTGCTTTTTCTTAGTTTGTGTTTATGCAAGTTATTTTGAATTTATCAATAGGACAAGGGGCCATGAACCTAATCAAAACATTTCAAATTGGTGCATAACAATGAACCTAGTCAAACTTGAACATGTTTTCAATCTTTCTCACATCATCTTTTGATTTTTTAAAAATATCTTAGTTCATTTTTATGCCTTAGATATTTTTAAATGTTTTATCAAGTTTACATCAAATAAAAGGGGCCAAAATTCACAACACATTTCATTTTTGTTCCTTAAAATGAACTTAACATCATATAGTTTTCATGCTTTTGAGCACATTTATTTTTATGTCATGCTTGTTTGTTGATTGTTTGTTTCTCAAAAATTATAGTGTGTGTATGCTTTCCCCCATCCCCTAAAGGTAACTCATGGGACCAAAAGTGAATTTACATTAAATTTTAGTGCCTAGTCCAAGGTATAAAAACAAAGTTGCCTAGGTTCTCCCCAAAACTCACATAGTATTAGTTGATCTAAAAGCAACCCTAATGTTTTTTTACTTGTCTTTTGTTTCCATGCATCTTATCTTGTGAAGGGGATGTGATGTATCACAAAGTTGTTATAGAACCACTTCTCTATTTAAAATGCCATTCCTATACTCCTTCAACTGTAGGTAGACAACAAAGGAAGGGTTGCTACGGCATACAGTCTCAAGACTCTGTGTCTACAAAGTTATATTCAATCTGGATAATTGGTTTTCCTTGAAGAATAATTAAAATGAAAAACATCACAGACAAATATTCCAAAGATCAAGTCAAGAACACGTAGAGACAGACACGAGGAAACAAACGGCTCAACCTACAATGACTTGACCGATTTCTGCTGTGGGCGGCCATGCTTATTATATTATTGTATTTCCATCTGCAGTTAAGAATTAGAATGCATGAACAAAACCAGACCGCACCAGACCAGAGCTACCCGCTCCACCTTCAATGTTACTGTAAATGTGATACCTCCTCAATTGTCACATCTCCAACTCCACTCTCGAAAGTTGTATATACAATAAAATAGTTAATAGCATCCGTGGAATTCGGGTCTTAATGTATCTGCATCATATACCTTTTCAAATTGATGAAGATTTACCCTTTAATATAAAAAGTAACCTTTGCCATGGTTCGGTTTTATCCTTGTCAGCCTTTGGTTCCTTTCGCTTCTTATCCAACTTTTCCTTCCCGGCCTTGACACGTTCCACAACATACTGGATCTCGTCTGAATTCACAATCCTTTCCAAGTCAGAATTAACCTTTTATAGCAATTGGCCAAAGTGCATTCGATTGTCAGACCTGCTCTCGCAAATAGGCCGCTTGATGTCTATCCTTCCCATGGTTTTTTTTTTTTCTTATCTTTCCAAACAGGCACCATGTGAATATATATATATATAAACACCCTTTCAAATAGATATTTTTCCTCAAACTTAGTTCAAGAGCAACAGCGCCACCATTCTTTTGGCAGAATGCAAATTCAAATATAGATCTAATTCGATTTTACATAAGTTTGGGTGACGTGCTGCAGCATTGCATAGGCGGCTTCGGTCTTTACACAGGCTCGCTTATTTTAACACATACTGAGATGAATCTTCCAGCGACTAGTTATATAGTTAATTATCTCTGACCTGGCCCGATGGCTTTTTAAATAATGGTAATATTTAACACATTTAAAACACACATTCAACATACATTGAGATGGCCAGGTGGTGACTAGTTTATTGGGCGGCCCAGAATTTCAAACAATGTCTTTGGTAAAAACAACGGCCCAGCAATTATAATAAACCAGAATTACAGTCAATACAGAATCAGTGACAAACATCTCCAACACCGTTTTGCCATGCCCTGGCGTCCTTTACCAATAGGCAGCTATTCTATCATTCACAAGGATTACAAGCATTTAATTGCAGGTCTGCAAATTAAACAGGGACTTACCAATCACCTTCGCTGCATACTTTCTCCTTCTTGTCCTTCCTCTCTCTTCTACGCCACCTTTCTCTTCCCCTCCTTTTTTTTTTTTTCTGCGCTCTCCTCCTTCTTAACAAATTTTTCTTTTTGCTATATTTTGTCTTCTAACTTCTACGCCCAATCTGGGCTAGGATTAAACAAGAAACAGTTTGCAAATTTTACCAGCACATTCTGTATTGGGAAGATTTATCTTACGGTTGAAATCTTTCAACCATTCCCCTCATTTCCTCAACAGCTCCACATTTACCTTTTTATCTTTTTACTTTTACTTTTACTTTTTATATTTATTTTATTTACAATTACTCCTCATGTGGAGGGAAAATACAATACTTTGAAATTCGAAATTAAACATGACTTGTCTTCAGGGAGCCATTGCAGATGCTCCTGCATCATACTCTCCCTCTAGAAACAATTTGAACCTTGGTTCAAATGAACTGCTGCCTCCATGCCTTAGCCTTCATTCTATACCTGGATCCCACAGTCTTTTTGTCAATGCCATTGCTTGAATTTGTCTTTGCTGGTCTTTACCTTTCATCTTGCTTTTCTTTCTCTTCTGGTATGTTCTTCTTCTCATCTCTTTTTCAGCTGCCAGGTCCAATCTCCATGCTTCTTCATCTTCATACATGTCTTCAAAACATATGTCTTCATCTTCATATATGTCTTCCATACCTGCATTCAAAACATCAAAAGCCACCTTAGTAGAAAAACATTGAGGCCATGAAGCCTCTTGGCTGCCTTCACATTTCTGCTCCTGTTTCTTGACCAAAACTGCCTTGGTCTCATTGCTTTGCTCTTGTCTTGTTCCACTCTTTCCAATGCTGCCTTCACCATAGCTTGTACCTTCCCTCATTTCTCTTGAATTTCCAAACAACTCCTCTATCATTCTCAACTCTACCTTTAGTGAGATCTCATCTATCTCACAATCTTCATCAAACTTGGGCTTATCAACCTGAAGGATTGCTTGTTCCTTACTAGCCTTACTCTTCATCTCATCACTCAATACAAACTCATTCAAATCTTCATGTCCTATATCAAACTTAGGACCAGATTGTCTTTCATCTTCTGTAATTACATTCATCCACTTTATAGTTCTTTCATACAAATCAGCTTCTTCATCAACATCAGTATATTCATCAAAAACAATTGTAGTATTCATACCTTTTGTCTCCTTGCTTTCTTCAATCTCTGCTTGAAGCCATCTTGTTTGTTCCGCTGCATATTCTTTCATTTCCTCATCCTCCATCCCTTTAGAAATCTTTCCTTGCTGCATATTAGCTTTCATAGCCACTTTCCATTCCTCATTTTCCATGAAAATATAATTAAATGATTCAAAAACATCATTACCTTGCCATGTACTTGTGTCATCCTTCACCTTTCTCCATTGATTTCTTGGTGTTGCTGTCTCAACACTCACATCTGCATTCTTTGCCTTCTTAGGCACCCATACTTGCTTCTCTTTCTTACCATTTCTCTTCTTAAGCCATGTAGGCATCCTGTATCCATGCTTTTGTACTAGCACCTCCTCTTGCTTGGGAGTTTGCTTCTTCCACCATTTAGGCATCACATATCCATGGTTAATTGGAAACTTTACCTTTCTAATTTCTTCTCTAACATGCATATCAACAGTTTCATGCTTATAAGACAAATCAATTTTTGAACTCACCTTTACCTCCTTAATGGGCTGCTCCATTTGCATGGCTTCTTGATTATCTGTCCTTTCTTCTTCTTTTATGCTTGGCTGTCCTCTTTCTTCTTCTTGACATTCAATGGCATCATGGAATTCAGCTTCATCTCCCTTATCAACAGCAAACTCACTTCTCTCTCCTGCACATTCACTTGTGCAATTGGTGTCTTCTCCTGCACCAATCTCTTTATTCTCCAAGGCCCTTCTCTTGACCTTCAATAGGCTGCTCATACCTGCATTTACCCACTCAAAAATAGTATTAAATACAAAAACAAGAGACCATAATGTCTCCATGAGTATCCTCTTAATGGACACTCTCATCTTCTCAAGTGCTCTTCCTGGCACTTCCTCTTTTCTCTTTTCTCTCTTGTTCTCCTCAATGAGAACCTTCTTCTCAACTTCTTCTTCTTGCTGCCCACTTGGCAACCTTCTTATCTTCTTGCCTCTTTGGGCTTCCCTCTTCATGGCAATCTCATTTTGCCTCCTCTTCTTCATTAGGAGAACTATTGGCCACTTTATCCTCTTCTTCATTGGCCATACCCATGCTTTTCTATTCAGCTGCATCCAAGATTCATACTCATCCTTAACCTTAGCTAATTTTTTCTTCAAACTAGCAATTTCTCTATCAAAATCAACACTAGTCATACCTTTGATGCTTGCTTTCCTTTTGCTGCCCTCATGTACCTTGCTGCTCTGTAGTGCCTTCAACAATGCTCCCATCTCTGAGATCTTCACCCAAGTCTTTTCCACCTTGGTCTCTTGATCCCTTGTCTCACCCAAGCCTTTTTCCTTGACTGGTCTTTTGACAATCCACGTTTGATCTCACCTAGGCCTTTTGCATCCTAGTCTTTTGATCTTCTTCTCAATCCTGCAGCAACTCTTTAGACAACACTTCATCAAACTCAAATTACAAATCCAAGCTTACCTTGCTTTGGATCTTCTTCTTCTAGGCAGTCCCTATATCACTCTTCTCAAAACTTCATCCTTTACCTCACCTAAGTCTGTTTCACCTTAGTCTTTTGGCAAGCTATCCAAGCTTCCTCTTGGATTTTCTTCAATAAGCCTTCCTTGGCTTCTTCTCTTCTTAAGCCTCAATGGCTTGGCTGCCTTTCTCTTCACCTGTTTACTTCTCAACACAATAATTCATCTCAAACAACAAAGCTTACTCATACCTTTTTCTCCAGCAGAGTCTTCTAGTGCTTGTCCTGCTGATCCTTGCCAATTCCTGTCACAACTGTAACATCATTCACAAATACAACCATTCCAAATTCTACAGCAACTTATAATCCATTCCTAATTCCCCAAGAGCTTCAGGCTCTGATACCAAATGATGAGAGCCTTCAACAGCTGATACCAAAATTGATGTATCACAAAGTTGTTATAGAACCACTTCTCTATTTAAAATGCCATTCCTATACTCCTTCAACTGTAGGTAGACAACAAAGGAAGGGTTGCTACGGCATACAGTCTCAAGACTCTGTGTCTACAAAGTTATATTCAATCTCGATAATTGGTTTTCCTTGAAGAATAATTAAAATGAAAAACATCACGGACAAATATTCCAAAGATCAAGTCAAGAACACGTAGAGACAGACACGAGGAAACAAACAGCTCAACCTACAATGACTTGACCGATTTCTGCTGTGGGCGGCCATGCTTATTATATTATTGTATTTCCATCTGTAGTTAAGAATTAGAATGCATGAACAAAACCAGACCGCACCAGACCAGAGCTACCCGCTCCACCTTCAATGTTACTGTAAATGTGATACCTCCTCAATTGTCACATCTCCAACTCCACTCTCGAAAGTTGTATATACAATAAAATAGTTAATAGCATCCGTGGAATTCGGGTCTTAATGTATCTGCATCATATACCTTTTCAAATTGATGAAGATTTACCCTTTAATATAAAAAGTAACCTTTGCCATGGTTCGGTTTTATCCTTGTCAGCCTTTGGTTCCTTTTGAGTTTATCCAACTTTTCCTTCCCGGCCTTGACACGTTCCACAACATACTGGATTTCGTCTGAATTCACAATCCTTTCCAAGTCAGAATTAACCTTTTATAGCAATTGGCCAAAGTGCATTCGATTGTCAGACCTGCTCTCGCAAATAGGCCGCTTGATGTCTATCCTTCCCATGGTTTTTTTTTTTTCTTATCTTTCCAAACAGGCACCATGTGAATATATATATATAAACACCCTTTCAAATAGATATTTTTCCTCAAACTTAGTTCAAGAGCAACAGCGCCACCATTCTTTTGGCAGAATGCAAATTCAAATATAGATCTAATTCGATTTTACATAAGTTTGGGTGACGTGCTGCAGCATTGCATAGGCGGCTTCGGTCTTTACACAGGCTCGCTTATTTTAACACATACTGAGATGAATCTTCCAGCGACTAGTTATATAGTTAATTATCTCTGACCTGGCCCGATGGCTTTTTAAATAATGGTAATATTTAACACATTTAAAACACACATTCAACATACATTGAGATGGCCAGGTGGTGACTAGTTTATTGGGCGGCCCAGAATTTCAAACAATGTCTTTGGTAAAAACAACGGCCCAGCAATTATAATAAACCAGAATTACAGTCAATACAGAATCAGTGACAAACATCTCCAACACCATTTTGCCATGCCCTGGCGTCCTTTACCAATAGGCAGCTATTCTATCATTCACAAGGATTACAAGCATTTAATTGCAGGTCTGCAAATTAAACAGGGACTTACCAATCACCTTCGCTGCATACTTTCTCCTTCTTGTCCTTCCTCTCTCTTCTACGCCACCTTTCTCTTCCCCTCCTTTTTTTTTTTTTCTGCGCTCTCCTCCTTCTTAACAAATTTTTCTTTTTGCTATATTTTGTCTTCTAACTTCTACGCCCAATCTGGGCCAGGATTAAACAAGAAACAGTTTGCAAATTTTACCAGCACATTCTGTATTGGGAAGATTTATCTTATGGTTGAAATCTTTCAACCATTCCCCTCATTTCCTCAACAGCTCCACATTTACCTTTTTATCTTTTTACTTTTACTTTTACTTTTTATATTTATTTTATTTACAATTACTCCTCATGTGGAGGGAAAATACAATACTTTGAAATTCGAAATTAAACATGACTTGTCTTCAGGGAGCCATTGCAGATGCTCCTGCATCAGGATGTCATTACCTCTCACAAGTTATTTATAGAAGCATTGATGTAGGGCTTCATCTCTTGACAGTGTTTCAACCCCTCTACATAAGGGGGTATACAATTTGGGATTGCCCCACTGGGACTATGGTTTGATTGGTTAAACCATCTCTATTAGTGGCAAGCCACCCTAGGACGTATGATCAACCTAGACATTAAAATAAACCAAGTAATTGGTGTATGTAGTGGTTGTGAAAAAGATAAAACCTTTTACAACAAGTCAATCAATGTGGATTTAATTGGTGTGTTGCTTCTCTTTTGTGCATACATGAAATTGTGTACACATGAGATCAATCTAGATAGCTAAAAACTTGTAGGTTTTAGTCAACCCGACTTTGCTACACCTTGATATGATCTAGGATGATTATACTTAGTTGTATTTTGGTTATTTATTCTTTATTTATTGGTGTTTTGAGACTAAAACTTATATTTTTATTTATATCCACATCAAAATGAGTTTTTTATATGTCATTTCATTGTTTGAGGAGGTGTTATGTTGGCCATTTTACACCACACTTATGTCTTGTAATTTTTGCTAAAACTTGTTTGTGTGTATGTCACTTGATTGAAATGGGTAATGTTATGCTACCCAAATCATTATCAAGTTTTTTCCTTAGAGTCTTTTAAATAAAACATTGATCATATCATTAGAGCATGCTAACAATGTTATGCTACTCAAATTATTTCAATACTTGTTTTCCTTGTATTAAATACCATTATTTCAAACCATGTCATGCATGTAATTTAGATCCTTATTTTACATAGTCATTCCATCCAAAATTACCTAGCTTTTTTGGTCATCAAAAGCCTAGTCTTCAAATGTTGATCTTTCATTTAACTTTTAAAAGTTTAGATCTAAACATTGATTGATTTCTATTTAGGCCTCACCTTGTGGGGGTTGATACACATATATTTCTATTTTGGGTTGTGTAAATTAGGTTAATTGATTACCTAAATTTTTAAAACTAATTTTTGTTTGTTCAGAGCATATCCTTATCATTTTTTGTGCCTTTATTTAGGAGAATAAAACCTTTCTCTAGGTGCTTTTTCCCTTATGGATTATGTCTATTGATCATGTTTATATTTGATTTCATGTGTCAGGTTTATGTCAAAGTTGTTCTAAACTTGTTAGATTAAATCACATCACATCATCCTTATTTTTAATTCTAGATTTTGATATTGATTTTAGCCAAACTCCCTAGCACTAGTATGTTTGAGACTAGCTTTTGACTCCACATTTGGATAAAAGACCTAGCAACTCTTTTTTTTCCTAGTTTAGACCTTGTTTAGAGCACTTTGGCTTAGAATTTTAACATGATAGTTTTTATTTATATGCTTGACCTTTTTTGTGTATGACATTTGATGTTAGACATTTGACATTAGACTTTTTTATTCCAAGTCTTAGCATAGACCATTTTTGAGATATAACTCTGCATTCATATCATTGTTTGGAGATATAGCTCCGCCCCTGTTAACCAAGTTAGACAAAGTTCAAACCATTTTTCCTTTGGAAATTATTTTTTAGATTTTGTATAACTCTAATAATTTTTATTCCAGAGCTTTTTTCATTGATGCAGATATGTCTAGCTACACTTATGGTGAAATTACATACAATCCAACTTATGATAGAATGACTGCATAAAATTCAACTAGAAACCCCTAGGGGACAAATTTTGTAAGGAGTTTTATTATTCTCCCTATTATACTCCATATGGGTAACATAGTCAAGACACAAAAAATTCAATAAGAAACCCCTTTAATGATATTATGGTTTGTGACATGGATCCATATCTATCTTACAATAATCAATTAGAGGAACAAAGTCAAGAACCAACTTATGATCCAAATCAAGTCCCCCAATAGGGATGATATGGTTTTTGAGGAAGACTTGGATGTTTTGTCTTTTGAAGTAATCATGCTCCATAATTCCCTACCCTTATCCTTTTAGGACCTTGTCCTTTGGCTTGTGTGAGTAACCAAGCTCCATGATGCCTTTTTTTGTCCAATCATCAGCTACCATTAACTCTCCTTTAGATTACATGATCTACCAAGCTCTAAAAAATCCATGGAATACCATTACCATTCTAGGATCTCATATTTT
This sequence comes from Torreya grandis, assembly GCA_037957365.1. NCBI lineage: Eukaryota > Viridiplantae > Streptophyta > Pinopsida > Cupressales > Taxaceae > Torreya > Torreya grandis. The sequence goes on from JARHVA010004463.1 coordinate 911,343, forward strand.
GTCTTGTGTGAGTAATCAATCTACACACCACCATAATTTTACCATTGTAGGACTTCATCCTTTGGCTTGTGTCAAAAATCAAGCTCCATAATGCCTTATCATTATCTAACCAATCCAATAAAAACCTCAACCAATCCAATCCAAACCTCAAAAAATATAATATAAACCTTAACCAATTCAATCTAAATCCCAACCAATCCAATCTCAACCCCAACTAAACCAATAAGTACCTATCAAATTGACCCAATCATTACCTCAATCAAGTTAATTAGTCCCTCAACCAAGTTAATCATTTGAATACCAAGTTGTATTTAAAACTAGTAGTTTATAACTACTTGTAAACTAAGACCAAGAAAACCAACCAATCCAAGATGTTTTTGTTGAACCAACCATTTATGATAAGTCAACCTATGATGAATCACCTTTTATTATTATGCCTATTTTTTAAGAGCCTCCCTTTGACAAGCTAGTCTTTAAGGAGTTGTATCTTTACCTTTGTCCCACCATTATGAAATCTCACTTTGACAAACCAATCTCTATGGAACCCACCTGCCATCATAGGCCATCACTTGTCCAATACCAAACATTCAATAAAACACCATTGTAGCAACATCCACATAAGATGAAGAATTAAAATTAGAGTCCATTTATATTCTTGAAATAACATCAAATTTATCATTGAAAGCATAATCAATGTCAGTCTTAACATCACATTTTGATTCCATTAAATTAGAATCAAATTTAGAATCAAAATATGTTCATGGTTGTTACAATGTTGGTTACCAATGTTTAGAAAATCAATTTGACCTGACCTGATGACTCCAAACCTCCTTGTCTAGAACATCATGGTTAGTTTCCAACCTCATAAATTTTTATCATGTTTTTATAGGTTTTATTCAACTATAAAACCTCCACTTTAACTTAAATGACCTCTTTTCCATGATTTGACCTATTTTCATAAAGTGGCAGGGTCTATGTAAAGGGAAAAGTGCCCCCTATCTGAGACAAAATAGTGGGTACTTCCCTTGTTAGTATAAAAAACAACAATTTAATAATATTTCATAAATATAAAGGGTGATATAGATCAAATTTTAACATATAATTCCAATTTTTGACCTCTAATCTTCAAAAAACTCTTAAGTAGACTCTTGGAGTGCACATTGTCTGCAGGGGTATGAGTGTTGACTGAGTTTTGTTTGGTCAAAAGTTTTTTTTAACATATTATCATGGATAGGGGCTTATATAAGTCTCAATATTATATATAATGTCTCAAAATACTCCTTCCATCATATTGATCCCTCCAACCTTCTCATACTCCTACATATACAAGATTAGGCCTAGTTGTTGTTGACTAAGACAACCTTTTTGTAAGTGGTTAGAGGATATTTGGAACTTGGTTTTAGTGTTTTGATATTCCTTTAATTACATTTTTAACCATAAAATTCACAATATATCATTTATTCACCTTAGGTACCTTCAAACTTTCCCAAATGTTGATACTACCTAGACTGAGACCTTTTATCCTACCTGTAAGTTGACTTGGCTTTGTCCAAATTTGTATTAGGTGAATTTAAATTTTTCATGAGCTCCCTAAGGTTAATTTCCACATATATAAACTTAATTCCATCCATACAGCCTCTTTAAGTGGAAAGGAGACCCCACTTCTCATTTACTATCCATATATCCTAGTTGACTGTGTTCCATGCATTGGTAGACCCCTACTTGTAGATTGATTTGGCTACAAATGAAATTGGTAATGTGATGTTTATAAATATATTGAACCTAAAGAGGTCACTTATCCCTTAATTATTCTTGTATTCACCTTGAAAGAGTCATCATCTCCTCAATTCTCATGCCAATGTCATTGTCTCTCTTGTTCACTATCTTAGTCATAGTCAACTGATTGTAAGTTATTTATCTTCCTCAAAGATTTGATCAAGGTAATTAAACAAAACTTGTAGATCTCCCAACTATAAAATTATTTTATTTAACTTTATCTTTCTATTAAAAGTTTTTAAATACTCTTAGACACATTTTATAGCTCATTGTCCACTTGTGTCTCACATCCCAGGCCTGTGTACAAACCAGGGGAAGTGCTTAGGGGTCAATACCATGTTCCAACTTTGTTGAAGGTGATATTTGGTCATTTAATGTATGTTATGTTTATTTGGAGTCATTTTAGCATAGGTCTTAGTTAATTTGTTCCTAATGTTTGAATAAGGTCCTTTTTAGCAAGTTTTTTAGAGATGTCATTAAAACTTTTGAGTGGTTTTGTTGGCACTTTAGTGACCTCAGATGATCCCTTTCCACTCATCAACTTCTTATCAAACTTAGCATAATTATTTTCCATACCAAGGACTATAAGTCTGATGTAGAAGGACTCAACAAGAGTAAATACACCATGGATATAAAATTTAACAAAAAGAGCTAGGAGCTCTATTTTGATCCTTTTGGGACAGAGATCCTGAACATACAGTCCTCATTTTCTTAAAACTTGCATAGTCATCTTTGACTCTTCTCTATCTATTAAAAACTTAACATGACTCTCAATGTGCAAGTACTTTAGATAGGGTCTCATTTTATGTTTTGGAATTTCTTTGGGCTTCTTATCCCCTTATTTAAGCCAATTATAGATGCATCCTTGACTATACATGAGGTAGAGAGGGAAAATTACGCAATGATTTGCATGTTAAAATCCTCTTCTCACTTAAAATTAAATTTTAACCTCTAAAAGGGATGACCTAAAATAGATAAATCTTCAATAACAACCTCCAAAACACCCTCCATTACATTAAAAGCACCTGTTAAGCACCTATAAGTGTAGAGAGTAGACAGTGGAAAACACAATCAAGTCTAGAAGGGACTTGTGAATCCATGAGACCTATAAAACCAAGATAACTATGGGAAACCCATTTAGAGTCTCTAAGAAACACATAATACCACTTCACATATAGAAAACAAACACAAGAATCAGAAATAGGCTCAAAAGGAGACCCCTCATGGTTGGAAATGTATAAAGTGCTACCTGGAGTTGAACTGATTGTTCATAAAGGAAGAGGCACCAAATTTTAGGTTATTGTTATTAAAATTAATTAAACTCATATTGTAATCCACCCCTAGAATCACTTCTCCCAACTCCAATTATACGGTCCATAGAAAGTGTTTGAACTTGCTCTTCCTTAGCTTGCCAAGTGAAAATGGAGGAAAAGGAGTTGAAAATGAAATTTTTAACATTATCATTGAAAACCAATTGTTTAAATTGGTGTGATAAGATTAATTGACACTCCACCCATGTTTATAGCTAAAGATAATCTCTACAAGTCCATACAAGTGCCCATCAAACCCAAAAATCAAGGGAAAACTCCTTTCTATACATAAATGAATCTTTAACTAACATATTCTTGATTCTAACATTATCTTACACCTCCCACATTAATCACATCCTGATGACTAGTTGGTCTCTTTAGCCCATCTATAAAAGTCCTCTTGTTTAGCTAAAAGGTGGTCCCACAAGGCATTTTTGCCATACTGAACATGGTAAGAATAATTAAATGACTTAGGGAGATATTAAACAATATTAAAAACCATATTAGTTCCAATCCAACATAATTTATTCCTTTGACCAAGTTTGACCCTATTTGACTAAGGTTGACTTTCATTGACTTGACTAGTACAAGGGGTTAGACTTGAACTAAGGCTAGGCTAGTGATAAGTGAAACATCTAGATCAATATGAAACCCCTATAGGACATGAACCAGCTTATAAAAAAATTATAAATGTATGGGTTGACTTAAATTTGACCAAAGTTCAAATTTTTTCAACACTTTTGGTAAATCTTAGAGGTAACATGCTTGCCTATGTTAGAGACTAGTAGCCTTATCCATCTAAGGACCAAGGATGTTAGAATACACTTGGAAACATTAGGACTAGACCTTGAATATAAAAAAAATAAATTAATCCTACCTCAAAACACACAAGATAAATGATAATACACACAAATTACAAGAAAACATCAAAATAAAACACCTCTTGTGCTACTAAGCACTTAGGGGAAAATAAGACACAACTGAAAGCAAACTAATATGTACATCTAACTTGGTATATCTTTCCCCCTCCTGGATCAAAGGGGAAACTTATTAGGTCTCCTTCATGGAAAGAAACCTCATGGTGGTAACCAAGTATCTTGTTAGAGTGATAACTTGGTGACTCACCCTTCTTGTTTACCACCTTGATTGGCATGTATTCAAATGTATCAGATTCAAACATTTCTTCAACATTCATGTATCCATATTACTTTTTGAGACATGTTTCATGTCAATCCTTCATGTTGGTTTAGTCCATAAATGGATCAATGGCTTTTATCTCATTATTATAGGGCTCATTTAGATCATGGCCCTCTTGGTATGTATTATGGGCCAATTCATCTTTCTCTATTTCCTCAAGAAGCTTCTCAAACTGATCTCTAGCTTCATCATGAATTTTTAGAGGAAGGGTAACTGGTATGATGTTTGAGTTCAGACAAAATTCCTCTAACTCATCCCAAAAATCATCACTCTCTTATTTGAAATCTCCCTCTCCAATGCCTCTATCACACCAATCTAATTTTTCCTCTTACAAAAAACAAGGGTTTCTAACTGCTCAACAACATGCTCTTGAACCTCATCCAACTCATGTCCCATGGCTTGGTCACTATATTCATCAAATCAAAATGGAATTTCATCAAATAAAGTGGAATATATCTCACCATGCTTGCATTATTCATCATCTAATGTTGACATGTTAAGTTTGTCAATCTCATCTTCATATTCTTGGAACATTTTCATGTAGGTGTGACCTATGTCTTCTCCTTGAACCATACCACCTTCAAGATCCACTTTTTCAACCTTAGTCTCATGAAAACCTCCTATAATATCCACTTATTGAGAGGTGACTTGAATATTCCCTCCATATTTGATGGTACCTTTCACCTCATGCTTATGAAAATCATTTATAGCCTCTTGATCATATATATTCTCTTCAAGGTCTCCAATTTTATCCTCTCTCATGGTAGCATCAATGTTAGGCATTTTATAACCATTTGCTTTGGCCCAATGAGTCTTCCAAGATGGTAGGTTCTCTTGAAACAATATCTCTTTCTCTTTATCAATCAACTAGTCCATCTTAAGATCCCATACCACAGGTCCATTTGGCCAAAGGGTCATGAAGTGAGTACAATATGAACTATCTGGTGGATGTGGTATATAGAGGACAAGATCAGATTGAGGGTGGAGTATATGAGATTATTCATGAGCACATATCCCTTTAAACATGGAATCATTAGCTAGTGGACTATCCTTTTGATCACTAAAGGGAGTACCTAGGATGTTCTCATCTTCATTATCACTCATGAGAGCCTCTTGATTAGCCATAAATTGTATTTTCTCTTCTTCACTTGCCTCTCTTGAAATAGGTTCCTCCTTGAGGTAGAGTGAAATGGAGGGTTAGTGGATAGGTTCATGAATTTAGGGTGAAGGAGCTGGATTATGAAATCTAGTGGAAAGTGAGGGAATTAGAAATGAAATGTGGGGTGAAGGAGGGGACTTATGAATGGGATTCTTGAAGATAAAATCACTAGTGCACTCATATAAGAGTGTATTATTTGGGTGGTTAGAAGGAATAACATTTATATGAGTAGGAATTTCACTTTTCCAATGATGTACTTGTGTGTATTTCATAGAAACCTCATCTTTCATTCGAAAATGTTGATAAGAATATGCTTGAGGATGATAGGTGTCCAAACATGAAAGGTAGGGCTCATATTGGGGCTAGTATGAAGGTTTTTCTTGGTAACCATTCCCATGGGACTACCTAACATCTTGATGATGCCTATGAGGGGAGGAAGAGGAAATATTATAAGACTAACCAAGGTAATATTGTACTTGATAAGAATAAAAAAATATTTATAAGGATCATGACCAGGTTGACCAAGTACTTGCTCATATTGAGGATGAAGAGGCAAACCTAGAGATGTTTCACCAACTTGTAGAGGGTAAAACTCAACATCAAGATTAACCATGAAAGTTTCATTTGGAAACCAAGACATAGAAAAAGTTATCAACAAATTTCAAATGGAATACTTGACTACTAAGCTAGTTTAGTCAACTCTGGAGTCACCATTAGTGCTTGGAAAAGTGCCTCTCAAGGCTAATATATTGAAGGACAACACCAAAAATCCTCTAATTCTTGGAACAAGAGTCCCACCAAGCATACCAAAAATTGTTTTCACTTGAACTTGTACCCAATAAGGAGATGGGACAAGATTCTTATAATTTAAGTGAGACAATGAAACCACCTCAGGGTTGTGGGTATCCATATTAAGAGGTGTATGTCTAGATTAAGAGCTAGATCCCCTTGATGTATCAATAAAGCTAAAATACTACTACTAAACTTGGGGATGAAAAGAGATAGAGGTAACATGAAATTAACCTATTCTATGGGGGTGATACACCAAATGATTTTCTCTACTCATAAATTTTACATGCACTTGGAACTAAGAACAAGTTACATATACAATTCATTCAATATCAACTCTCTCTCTCACATCAATGCTTCAACATGGGGTCTAGGAAATAGCATAGGTTAGGAAGACTTAGTAAATAGGCATTATAAGACAATATATTGAATTAGATATTCACTATATTTTTAACCTCACTTAACACTTCTTGTTTACCTACAAGAAATAGATTGGGACACACCAAGTACTAATTAGAGTAACATGTGAAGGTAAATAGACATCACACTTGCACAAGACTAAACACTATCATGTACACTTAGTAAATTCTTATAATGAGTTAAGATTACTTGTCTTTATTGATTTAAGTCAAAAACATTTCGGGGCTTCACCATACCCAGGCAGAGAGATTCATACAATAGCCAAGAAGGCTCAATTTATAAAAGAAATGGGAAGAGATAGAGAAGGGGAGTCCAAGAGTCACCTAGACATGTGTCAATAATGTGAAGATAAGTAAAAATTGCATGGGATAGATTAATGTGGTGATATATTCATAAAAAGGAGATACAAGTGTCATCTCCAATCATCCAAGACCTATAAAGTGTCAAGAAATTCCTTTTCTATGCATAGAAAATTGCCCCTCATGATTGGCCTTCCAAAACTACCCCTATAACTACAACAGCCTAGGTATAATGATTTTTATAATTATGAGGGGTTACTATCAGGTCCACACATTCATTTTTGAGTTCCTAAACCACTCATGATCATATAGCCATGCATAATCATCCTTGGCAATTTCAAAATAGCCCTTTTCCCTTCACCTCTCACACTTGGCACCTAAAATATATTAAAACCTATAATACAATCCATATAAGGAGAGGAATGACATTTTAACTAAGTTTACATGGAATAAATTAAAATAAACAATCCTTAAAAGGCTTTCCAAATGAATATTCACAATTTTCTCTAAGTCTTCCCTAGTTGGCTCACTAGACTGGCTAAAAAGAGAGAGCTAGTAGGCATAATTAGGAATTGAGATACTTTATATAATGACCATGAGGAATTTAAAAATTCCTAATATTCCCTCCAAAATTGACTTGGTCTCCTAGAATTTCACCAAGCCTAAAAAACACAAAAAATGGTTAAAAGTCCATACACCTAAGTCACATGTGAAGAATATCTATAGAACCCTCTAAATTATAAAAGTTTTTTCATGGAACTTCCCCTACATTTGGATGTTCAAATTGGTTCATCTTCAAAATCAGGTCTCTTAAGAGGGTTTGCAAGGGTTTTATAGGGGTTTCTAGTTTCAACCTTTGTTCATAAAGGTTACAAATTGGAATCCTCTCCAAATTCCACTTATGTATTCTTTAGGACCCCATATAACTTATTTTAATAACTTAGGGTCCCATTCAAAGGAATATGCAAGTTATAATCACTTGAAGGTGACCATTTGAATCAATTTTACATAATTAATAGGTTTGAGGACATACTAAGCTAGAATATGGCTTCTTGGTAGATCTTTTACAAAAACAAAGGTTGAAAAACCTATGAATATTCCATATAAACATTCTTTCATCATTATAATATCTCCCTTGAAGATGGAAATGAAATAGAATCTTGCTTTGAGACAAGGTATATACCTTTTCAATGAGCTTGCCTACTCCTTTATCCAAAATACCACTATTTTAACTTACCATTCTCTTTAAAAGATGTAACACATAATTTACACCTCTATGAAGATGACCAAGTCATTACAAGTCTTGGCAAAGGCTAGAACTTGAAATGACCACTCATTTGGAATCATGCCTATTCTTTACCTTGCCTTGATGATTACAAACCTCCTTGGTTAGAGCATCCTACTTAGTTTATAACCTAATATAAATGTTTCTCATGTTTATATGGGTGTGATACAACTATAAAAACCTCCATTTGAGCTTACATTACCTCTTGTCCATGATTTGACCTATTTTCATGAAGTGGTAGGGTCTATGCAAAGGGAAAAGTGCCCCTTGTCTGAGACAAAATATGGGCACATCCCTTATTAGTCTTAAAAAAACAATTGAATAAGATTTAAAAAATATTAAGGGTGCTTTATATCAAATTTTACCATCTAATTCCAAGTTTTGACCTCTAAACTTCCCAAAACTCTCAAGCAGACTCTTGGAGTGTACTCTGTCTATAGGGGTATGAGTGTTGACTGAGTTTTGTTTATTTAGAGTTTTTTTTTAGCATATTCTCATGCATAATGTCTTATATAAGTCTCATCATCATATATAATATTTACAAATACTCCTTCCATCATCTTGATCCCTCCAACCTTCTCATACTCCTGCATATACAAGATTAGGCCTAGTTGTTGTTGACTGAGAAAACCTTTTTATAAGTGGTTAGAGGTTGTTTGGAACTTGGTTTTAGTGTTTTGAGATTCCTTTAATTCCATTATTAACCATATAGTTCACAATTGATACTTTATTCACCTTAGGCACCCTCAAACTTTCGCAAATGTTTATACAACCTAGATTGAGACCTTTTGTCCTACCTGTAGGTTGACTTGGCTTTGTCAAACTTTGTATTAGGTGAATTTAATATTTCCATGATATCCATAAGTTTTATTTCCAAATATATAAACTTAATTCCATCCATAAAATATCTTTAAGTGTAAATGATACCCCACTTCTCATTTACTATCCATATACCATGTTTGACTGTGTTCCATGCATTGGTAGACCCCTACTTGTAGATTGATTTGGCTACAAATGCACTTGTTCATGTGATTTTTAGAAATGTATTAAACCTTTATAGGTCACTTATACCTTAATTGTTATTTTATTCACCTTTAAATATTCATCATCTCCTCAATTCTCATGCTAATGTCATTGTCTCTCTTGTTCACTATCTCAATCATAGTCAACTGACTATAATCTATTTGTCTTCCTCAAAGATTTGATCAAGGTTATTAAGAAACACTTATGGATATCAAAACTATAAAATTATTTTATTTCACTTTAAGTCTCTCTTAAAATTGTTGAAACACTGTTAGACACATTTTATAGCTCATTGTCCACCTGTATCTCACATCCCAGGCCTTTGTACAGACTAGGGGAAGTGTTTAGGGGTCAAAACTATGTTCCAACTTTGTTGAAAGTTATATTTGGTAATTTAATGTATGTTAGGGTTGTTTGGATTCATTTTATCATATTTATTATTTAATTTATGCCTAATGTTTTAATAAGGTCCTTTTTAGCAAGTTTCTTGGAGATGTCATTGAAACTTTTGAGTGGTTTTGTTGGCACTTTAGTGACCTCAGATGATCCCTTTCCACTCATCAACTTATTCTCAAACTTAGCAAAATTTTTTTCCATACCAAGGGCTATAATTATGATTTATAAGGATTCATCAAGAATCAATACACCATGGATATAAAATTCAACCAAAAGATCTAGGAGCTTTGTTTTGGTCCTTTTGGGATAGAGATCCTAAACTTACAGTCCTCATTTTCTTAAAACTTTCATCACCCTTTTTTACTCTTATCTATCTATTTTAATCTCAATATGACTCTAATTTTTTAATGAATCTATATATGGTCTCATTTTATGTTTATTAATTTCTTTGAGCTTCTTATGCCTTTGTTTAAACCAATTGTAGATGCATCCTTAACTGTATATGAGGTAGAGAGGGAAAATTAGTCAATGATTTTCATGTTAAAGGCATCTTATCACTTAAAATTAAATTTTAAAATTTAAAAGGGTTGAATTAAAATAGATAAAACTTCAAGAACAACCTCCAAAACACACTCCATTATGTTGAAAGCACTTGCCAAGCACCTATAAGTGTACAGAGCAAACAGTGGCAAACATAAGCAAGTCTAGAAGGGACTTGTGAATTCATGAGACCTATCCAGCCAAGATAACTATGGGAAACCAATTGAAAGGATTTTAAAAATACATAAAAACACTTCACATATCAAAAACAAACATAAGAATTATAAATAGGCTCAAAAGGAGACCCCTCATAGTTATAAATGTATAAAAGGCTACCTGGAGTCTAGTTAATTGTTCATAAAGAAAGAGGCACCAAATTAAAAAAAAAATTATGAAAATGAATTTCACTTAGAATACAATCCATCCCTAGAATCAATCCTCCCAACTCCACCTATACAATCCATAGCAAGTGTTTAAACTTATTCTTCCTTAGCTTACCATGTGAAAATGAAGGAAAAGGAGTTGCAGATGAAATTTTTTACATTCTCCTTGAAAAAAAACATGGAAATGGGTGTGAAGAGGTGAAGAGACACTCCACCCATTTTTTTAGATGAAAATAAGATCCAAAAGTTCATACAAGTACCCATCAATCCCTAAAATCAAGGTAAAACTCCTTTATGTACATAACTAACAATTTAACTAACATATGCCTGATTCTGACATTCTTTGAACCCTCCCACATTAATCATAGCCTCATGACCAATTGGTTTCTTTAGCCCATCCATAAAAATCCTCTTGTTTAGCTAAAAAGGTGGTCCCACAAGGCATTTTTGGCATATTGAACATGGTAAGAATAATTAAATGACTTAGGGAGATATTAAATAATATTCAAAACCATATTAAGACCAATCCAACATAATGTATGCCTTTGACTAGGTTTGACCCTATTTGACTAGGGTTGATTTTCATTGACTTGACTAGTATAAGGGGGATATAATTGAACCAAGGTAGGCTAATGACAAGTGAAACATCTAGGTTAATATGAAACCTCTACAGGACACGAACCAACTTATACAAAGTTTAGAAATGTAGGGGTTGACTCAAATTTTACCAAAGGTCAAATTTGGTCAGCATTTCATGAGTCACACTTAACCAATTCTTAAACTTATTATATTTATTTGAATGTCTCAAAGTGTATAATATGCACACAAGAGAGTTTTCCCTAAAAACCTTTGTGTTGACCATACCAAGCAAGAACCTGGAGGTCACTTTTATATGCCAAGAGGGTGAAAAAGACATAGAATGGTTTTGAGAAATAAATGGAAGTTTAAAATCACTCCAAATGTGGAGATGAACATTGGGAAGGTGAAGAGTCACATTTACACATTTTCTAAGTGTCACACTTCCCAAGAATCTATACAAGTGTCCATTTCTCTATCTCTTTGGCCAAGAAAAGTGTATTTTGTCTAAACAACTACTATTTTTAGTTAGTGACAATTATTATAGACCTCCTAAGACATGTGGCATGTGATGAAACTATTTTAAACTTGCACATTTCCCAATAAACTTGTATAAAGCATTAAATTCACTATTTAGGCCCCTAAAGATGACTTTAAATGATAAATATACTTAGAAACTACTTGACCAAAGTTAATATAACACAAATTGACATTGTTTGACCTATGAAACACCTTATGACAACATATTATGTCCCCTAATATGCCTAAAAATGATTTTTTTTACTATGGGTGCCCTATTTTGACCTAAAAGTCAAAATTGGTCAACATGACTACTATTGGTAAAGATATTGTTCACCTTAACAACTATCTCATTCACATGAGAAGGATTGGAGAGCTTTTGCTAAATAATATCTTTATGTCCTAGAATAGAAAAATAATCATACATAGACATAGTGATGTTATCTTTTTTCATATGATATACAATATTGAAAAGAAGACTAGTGCCTTTAAACTACACCTTAGAAGTAGAAGTATCACCTGGCACTCGATTGACATAAGGAACAAAAGGATACTTCTACTACTATCCATGATGTTGAGGTATTTGTTGAGTTTCAAAATATTTATCATATATATTTGAAGTGTTAGGTTACTAACTAACTATTGGGGGTGTTGAATAAGCCTTAGGCTACCCAAAATTATCATCCAACATCCTCCTCTTAGCCCTTATATTAGCTTCAACTACTTCATCTACATTTTTTGTAGTCTATCCCATGTTTACTGCTACATGCTCAAACATATGCTCCCCTTATTAGAAGTTTATGCACATGGTGTTAGTTGGTACCTTACCCATGTTTACTTATTATTAAATATTAGCTTCCAATGGTGTCAAGGTAGGCATATTACCTTGATTCATTAGAGGGCTTTATGGTGGAGGAGGCATTGTATCATGGTCTTAGAATGAAGGATTATGCTACCAACTAGGATCCTGATGAATTTCTCCACTTTCAACCATTACCATCTCATTAGACTACCCTCTTGATTGCCATTGACCCTCTTGTGAAATATTTTTTATGTGGGGATCAAGGCTCTTGATCTACTTGTAATTGGGGGTTGTAATGATTATAAGATATACCTTGAGTAATCTAGCCTTAAGCTTTTTGATTTGATGGATAAGGGGTCTATTATAGGACTGATTAGGGTATTAGGATTGGAAATTACCTTGATATGGACTATATGAAGTTTGTTCCTATTTTTCTATAGCCACTAACTTGTTATTTTTTGCCTTTAACAAGCTCTCAATCCTTGAAAATTTATCCACTTGACCATCATTAGGTTGGGCTTGATTGTTTGGAGTGGGTAATGGAGTAATGGTAGGTGGGGATGGTTGAACCTCAGGAAAAAGTGCCATGAGAGGTCTTAACATGAGTTTCCCTACTTGTATCAAATAGTTTTCTACCCTTATAGATATCTCATAAGCCCCATGTAGAGTTTTCCCATCAATAGATTGGATTATGACTACAATGTTTGAATTCATTGCTCTCAAATAGTAAATAAAATCATAATTAGGTGTGGGTTTAATGATGACAGGGATCCTATCCCAAGTCTTATATAATCTATAGTTGAAATCATCCATAGATTCTTGGGGTTCTCTCTTGATTGATTTAATTTGTTCAACAAGTGGCACATGGTCACTTCTGTCCTCAAAATGTCTACATAGACACTCATCAAGCACATCCCAAGTATTGATTGAGTTAGGAGCTAGACCCCTATACCATTGTAGGGCTTTACCTTTCAAGGATGTGTCTATTAGTCTCATAGTTATATTCTCTTGCATAATTTTATGTACTAAACAAAGGTTTACAATGTCATCTATGTGGTTTATAGGGGTGGTGTAGTTCTCTCCTATAAATTATGGTAGAATCTTTAAAGATGCAATAGGAATATCATCATGTTGTTCAAGGTTAAGAGGGTTGCCACCATTGAAGGGTACAAAATCTTTCATTTTGCGACTTGCCATTTACATAGTGGGGTTTGTACTACTTAAATAATAAGATGACTAGGAGATGAATATTCCTTTTGGTGATAAGCACATGTCCTATTGAATCTTTCTCTTTTATATTAAATAAAAAGTATCTCAATGAATTCAAAGGGAATGCCTTTGATATCTGACCTTCTAGTAACCTTTGGCATGAGAGGTGTTGTCTAGATGGTGTTATGAACTTTGTAACTTGGAGAATCTTTAGCTTTTGATGATGGTGGATGTCTCCCTCTACTAAAACTACTTCTCCTTATCTCCAAAATTTAGTTATAGATAATGTCTTTGGGTCCCACCAAGCATGCTATAAACTATTTGAGGTTATAGGCTACACCCTAGCTGAGTAAAGGATTATTCAAGTCCTCTATCCAAACCTATTCCAATATGGGAATGACCCTAGGCTATGAGTTACCTAATCTTGGGTCAAAACTCTAGGATTTTTAATGAGGATAGCTCCTATGATGTATAACTTAGATCATTTACACTAAAACCTACTAATTATTTGGGTGAAAAGGGAGAGAAAGATAATTGAAAGGGAAATTTAAGATACTATTGGTGATACACCTAAAATAATTATTCATCTATTGTTACTTGAGATTATAAAACACTAATGAGATAAAACAAATGACTAGATATACAACTCCTAAGTCTCTAATGCATCAATGTTTCATGTAGAGGTTTAATCAATTGATCAAAACCTAAGGGAAGTGATGAAATAGGTCTGATTAAAGGCATTAACCAATCAATGTATCTATTTTTGGCTTCAACCAAATGACATCAAACACTAGGCATGACCTATAAAACATGACAAACTACCAACTAGGTGAGATCATGACTTTACAAGGGAGAAAACTCTACCACATATTCAAATTGACTAACATGAACACATTATATAAGAATAATTAAATCTTAACATAGTCTTTTATTCATCTCAAGAGGTTACAAATCTCAATCTTGGTAGAATATAGTCATGCCCAAGAGAGGGATCCAATTCAAGGCTTAGAATCCTATATTTATATTAGAAGGGAATCAGATAGATGGGAAACATGCATGGGATAATGGATAAGGAGTCATCAATGATCAAGACAATAGATATACTAGCTCCTTGAGATCCTCATGTATTAATGTCACTTAGACTCTGTGCCATCTTCTACTTGACTTGCTTATGAGGATAAAATCCTCATATCTTTGGACCTGATAGAGACATGACCATATCTACTTTGAGTAGCTACAGGTATCTAATTATCAAGGATATAACTATGTCTAATATGAGAGACTTTTTCATAACCATTCATAATTACCCCTAATTCAATATCTAAGCATAGGTCTTACTATAGATTGAAAACCAATCTCATTTATTGGTTTTTATATAGCTATAATATTGATGGACAACTTCTTCCTTTTTGAACTATATTAGGTTTGAACAAACCTATTCTACCTCTGAACCTTGTGGAAACCAAGATGTCCATACACATGAGGATCTTCCTTATAAAAGAGTAATAAACATAGCCATAGAATAATCCTACATTTTTTTAGAATAGGGTCTATGGGTTTTAAACCATCAACCAAAGCTCCTATCTGATCTTTAATGGTGATGGAGCTTCATCATTAACCATCCTAACTATATGACTACATCTCATGCTTAGTGGTGCTTTCCCAAGCTCTAATAGTGACATAGCCCTTTGAAACATTACTCTGGTTTGACCTAGGTCACATGTTTAACCGCTACTCAAAGTTTCATGTCTTCAAATTTTGAATTTGACCATCAATCTTATTTTATGCCTTTAGGATTAAGACCTTAGGAATTTCATGTTTATCCTCAAGATACACAATCATTTTATCTACTTCCACTCTTGTTCCATGTGGTAGCCTTGCATTTACTTTGAGATCCTTGAATTTTTTACCCTACATGCACCATTAATATTCCTTTGCATGGATCAAACACATATTATTGATATTATACTAGTTTAATATTCTTAAGACACTTTTCAATTGCACATTTATTCATAGGATTTGATAACTAGTTTATTTTTCTCTCACCATTGATCTGCTTCGGTACAATGGATTATGCACTATTGATCTATTTGGGTGTATTAACCTTATTAGTCGATGTGTGCCATTAGATCTTGACTTGATATCCTATGATATTACCATTTTTAATCCATTTTTTTTATCCTTGGAACATTTCAATTCAAATGGCTATTTTTTAAGACTTAAACTTGATGTTTGTGTGTATGTCCAACTCTGCAAGTTTAACTTTGGAAGCTTATATCTTGAGATAGAGAACTCATCAAGATACAAAATTTATAGAGCATAAGTTAGGCATGAATAAATTCATGTCCATATGGTCTTTTGTCCTTGACTAATTTCCTAAGTATGTTTATAAACTGTGAAACCAAACTAGCCTATTTGTCCGTGCATGATGTATTCATGATGGTCTGGTTCTAAGAAACTATTATCCTTTAGAAGGTTACAATGAACTTATATGACTTTGTAAATATATTTCACACCCTTTAATTCTTATGAACACCATGAGAATCTATTATTATCTTCTCTCTTGAAATTTTAGACCTACTTCTAAGCCATTTGATCATTTACTCCATTAGGAACTCTGCTTAGTTTCTCTATCCAAGAAAAAGCTTGGTATGTGGGCCAAAATTGGCCAATAATTACATTAGAAAATCATTTAGATTCATCATGTATCTATGTTGGTGTAGGTGGGAGGTTGAGTTACATATAGTGCCTCAAAGATGTTTTCACTAATAGACTTATATTTATTTTTTTGTTTTTTTTTTTAATTTTTTTGGTTTGATAGTGCCTCAAAGAGGTTTTCATTAGGGGACTTCGATTTTGTATTTGTTTGTTTCTTTTTATTTTTATTTTTATTATAACTAAGGAACTCTTCCTTATCCCCAAAATATGTTGTTGTGTCTAGGTAAATTTCAAAACCCTTTTTATGATCCCCTGGTAGGATTTCATCTCAAAGTCCCATGAATTATATGATAGTTTAATTATTTATAAATAATTCAAATGGTACATGATCATTTTGGTCCCAATAAATAATTTTATGGTGTTGGATTTCAAGGGTAAGGATAATAGTCTCATTTAAAATATTAGTGGTAGTAACTCCTTCCTAGAGACTATGATTAAACATAGTTTCAAAGTAAGAAGATGCTTTGTTAGAGATTGTGTAAGTGTCACTAACATCTTCACACTGATCACAAGGGGGTTATACCTAATGTCTCAAAATTTTTGATTTTCATGATCTTATATTATTTCTAAGATTCCCTATTCATGTAGGCTTAGTCCCTATCTTTTATACTTCATGATTTGACACATTTTTTTATAAGATACCTATTACTTTAGAAATAATAGTCTAATTTGTCATCATATAACTAGGATTCATTAGAGATTTCAATATTTTCATCTAGAAAGAAACCTAGTTTGACAAAAGGAGCTGTGTAAAACTGATAGGATGTTTTTTCTTTATGTTCATGTTATCCTTACCATGAATTGTAGGGTAAATGGGGAGTTTACCTACATGGGAATCACCTTGGATTTCATATTATTTTTAGCCTTTGTTAAGCATATTGAAATGATATTTTGAAGGTTTGGTTTTAGATGTGGATGGGATGTCATTTGGATGTATGTAAGAAGAGGACTTAGTTGATTATAGTGTTGTAGATATATATGTTTAAGAGGAATTTTTAGTTTTGAGATAGTAATTAGTCTTAAAGTATCATCCTTACAACATTTTAAAATATTTTGAAGGTTGAGGATCACCAAGGACAATCACTTATATGCCTAAATTCAAAAATTTCATACATTGATGGAAAGTGGATAGGATAGCTTGCACAACATGAATCCATGGTTAATTGATAAAGATGTTATAGGGTAGGTCAATATCAATTACATGGAATATGGTTTGTTGTGTGACATTCCCAACCATGATAAGAAGATGTATGGTTCCCATTAATTCCCTTTCTACATTATCATACATATTGATAGTGATGGTGTTTTAATCTATTGCTAATTTTGAATAACTCAAGTGTTTGATTAAGGTCAAAGTGAAAATGTTCAAACCTGATCCATTATCTACAAGTAATCTTTTCACTTTACATTTGGTGATAAATGCTACAATGTAAAAGGTTAGATTATGTGATGGGATGATAGGAGGTATTTCATGCTGGTTGAAGATGATTTATTGACCTAAATTCAAGTGTCTAACAAGTGCTAATAATTGGTATGAGTCAATGTTGTTATGGATTCTTGACTCTTCAAGGACTTTATATAAGATGTTCTTATGAATAGTAGATGTTTTAATAAGATCCAAGATAGATATCTAAGGAATATTCTTCTCAATATGCTCAATAAGGTTGTATTATCCTTCATTGATAAGAAATAGAGGCCTTTGGATAGTTTTATTTTTCACCTAGTTGTGATAACACAATCTAGGTTGTAAATTTGATGGTGGAAACATGATTTTATATATTTTATATGACTAAAAATTACATCATAAGAAAGGGTGGATTTTGTATAGTTTATATTAATTGTTTGTGCATTTAGACCCTAATTTTTTTGGAGGAGTTTGTTTATTTTTTGTAAAGCGATCTTGATATATCCCTAGTTTCTAATTCTTAGAGGTGGATGTAGTTTCTCCAAGTTCAATATCCTTGTTATCAATCAAATAGTAAACATAATTATTATGTTTCAAGAATATATTGGTTGAATTCCCTTTGATTTTATGAAACTCACAATATCCATTCTATTGTTACCATTTGGGCTTCCATTTGCTTTCATGAAAGGGTTTTGTTTGTGGAAAAATAATCATATTTTCAACAACCAATTTATGAAATATAGCTTCCAATGATTCCCCCAAAGGCATGTAATATCTTAATTATATTTCCTATTTGGGTCAACCTCTAGGAATTTTAATGTTATAGTTTTAGATTGAGGTAAAAGCAGGTTTTGAAGGGGCCCCAAAACCCTTTAACAGAGAGAAAAATAAGAACAACTAAGCCCACAGGCAACGCCTAAAAAATGCTACAGTGAGGTAGCAAAAACAGGTTTTAAATGGTCCTGAAACCATAAGAGACACATCTGGTCAAAACCCAGAAATAGAAGTCTGGTGGTACAACAAACAAAAGCTAACAAAAGGAGAACAAAGATCAATACCAGTTTCTTAACCAACAAGAAGGACCAGATTATTCATCTAGTTCCAGTATCAAGTTCATGGCTTCTTTTCCTTTCAAAGTAGTTTCTTGGGTGGTAACCTCCAGTAAAGCTCCTTTTTGTGTATCTTTCTTTTTGGAACTTTGTCTTGTCCTTTTGCTGGGACCCTCTAGTGCTTTGGTCTCCTCATTGGCTCGTTTACCTATATTGATAGCAGCTGCACAAATGTTGGATGTTACTTCCTCCATTTTCTTTCTATTGTCCTTAATGTTATAGTTACTTTGGATGACCTGAATGTGTTTTAAATCAATCAATTAGTTACCAACATGTTTATTTTTAAAGAATATGGGTTTTTCTTTTTTGTATTTTATTTTGGTGATACTTATGAAAGAGTTTCACATATCCTTTAGCTACAAGTTATTTCTCAATTTGAAATAGTTTTTTAATTATTTAATTAGACATAGTAGCATAGTGAACCTATAGGTAAAATTCATTTCTTGATTGAGTTTAGAAACAAAGATACTGACTAAGTGATTTTCTAGGATCGACTAGGGGAATCTACTATCCAAACTTCTCCATCTCTATAGGAATGAAGATAATCTCTCTCCATTCCTTTGTTTGGAATTATATAAATCCATAATTGTCATTTCATGTTCAATATTATAGGATAAGTGTTTTACAAATATTTTAGATATATTTTTAAAGGTTAGAATGGGTCCCTTAGGAAGATATAAAAACCATTCTAAAGTTTGTCCTTCTAGAATCTAATGGAATAGTCTAATTAATTATTTATCATTGTATGTGACCTCTTGATAATACATGAATAATTATTTAGAATGCTCTATTATATCATCATTTCCCTTATTTTTTAACTTTCATGGTTAAAAGTATGTAATAAAGGGTATTAATAGCATTTCTCTATCAAAATTATAGTAGTAAAAATCCTTTAATTTTTATATCTATTTTTATTATAGCTTCCATATTGTATTCCTTGGAGTTAATCCTTCATATCCTTACATTCTTGTGAAAATAACGTGCCCTTGAGTTGTGATGATGGGGGTAGGATAAAATTAGGCTTGAGCAACACATAGGTCTGATTGATATTTGATTTTTGATGGTTAGATTCATGATGGTGTTGTGAAGTTTTAGATATTGAATGATTAACATGGGAACATGAGTTTTACAACTATTTACTTAATTGTTTAAGTTTTTTAAACATAACTTGGTTTTGATTTAGAGGGTCTTGATGGAGTTATTCTACTTGAAATAATTTCCCTTTTCTAAGTTTTATATGAGGTACATTAGGATTGATTTTTTCATTGGTTGACTATAGGTTTGCTTTATATTTTACAATAATATAGTTATTAGTGTCTTGATATTGATTGGGAAGGGTTCGGTCCTTTCTTGTTATAATATTATTAAGATTTTATAGATACTCATCTAAGGCAATCTTATATCCTATTTATAAGAGTTTCATTACAATTTAATCTCTATTTTCATAAAAGAATTATTAGAATTAGGTATGACCATGTTAAATTTTAAAAAAATTATTGTGGTCATCATTATCGTACTCACATTAGTTTTCAAGGATAACATTATCATCATCATTGATGTGATATTTATAAAAAGGTTCATAAAAATGGAATGGATTCTAAAAAATATTTCCATATTAAGGTTTTAATTTAGTCTATTTTGATGTCTAGTTGTTAGTGCCATTCATTTAATTTATCTTTATTTAGGGACTTGGTTTGGTTTCAAATAAGTTTTTCACAAAGGGGAAAACAAATATAACATACATACACAAGAACATCATATGCTAGTCAAGTTGGAGTACAATCTAATAGTGGCTCATAAATATACCTTGAATACATGTTGTGGGTAGTCTTGTGGAATGTTATTTTCCTAGAATCACTATGTGATTATGTCTAAAAGGTTCATAAACTAGGTTTGGAAGAGCTTACTATGAAACAAGGATGTTTTTAAAGGCCTAAGTATTAGTGGTAAACCACCTCACTTCATAGAAATCAAGTAAAATAAATGTATGCTTAGCTAATAAATACAATAAATCCAATGAATGTTTATATTTAATTTTAACATGGACTTTGGCTATCACTTAGTGATGAAATTTAAGTCATTAAACCCATAAAAAATAAAAATACCATATTCTAAACATTTATAATTTCTAATATCATTTTACAATGTGAGAAAAGAGCATATGTGAATTAAGCTTTAGGGGGAACACATAACTAAAATATTTATAATTCTCAAGATCATATTTTAGTGTAAGAAAATAGCATATGCATATTTTAGTCACACACACAAATCACAAATAAAAATAAACAAAAAAATGATTCCCTGATTTACAATTTAATGCTTATTATGTTAAGGTTTTTCTGATTGTAGATCTTTGTTACACATAACTGTATAGCACCATTAATATTTTTCAATGTTTAGGTATTCATCATATGTTTCCTAAAATTTATATATAGAAATTAAAAATGTTACAACATAGTACATATACACCAATAATCAAATCATAGACTCTAATGATTAGAACACACACACTAAAGATCATATATGTTATAAAAAAGGACAAAAATGTTAGTCCTAAGGACATAAATGTTGAACTTAAATACATAAATGATAATCTTCAAAACATAAATTGAAAATATAATATATGTTATAAATAGTGACATAAACACCAAACCTCAAGACAAATATTCTAAACCTTGGTGTTAAGGTGTGGAGCCTAAAAGCTTCACCAAGGAGCGCATTACCATAGTTCCAGGTTTACACAGTCACCAGCATCGTCAGGAGTGACCAAAGTCGGTTAGGTGCAGTTGAAGAGACACCGGCATTGGCAGGGTATTGGCCGACATCGGTCACAGGCAAGCAGGCAGGAACTGCTGTCAGTTACCTGTGCATCCAGAATGCTATTTTTGAGGACAAAACTGAGTGTTTGCACGATGAGTTTAAGTCTTAGTCTTAAGTCCACATCTCTATTATTAGTAAGACTATTTTTAGAGCCCTTGTTCAAGAGGCTTAATTATTGGTTGTAAGTGCATGCTCAAGTCTCCTAATTCTATATGTAGAATTAGATCTTCTTAGCTCATTATTGTAGTAGTTCATTGTATTGAATGTTGAAAGAATAGTATAGAATTGTATAGGTGAATCAATCCAAGTTGTTGGAGTTGATTGTACTTTAGAGAGAGAGCTCTTGAGGGATAGAGATCTAGAGAGAGATCTTGTGCATCTGAGAGAGGTGTGGAAGAAAGAAGTTTCTTCAATTGTATTGCTTCTGTAAAGAGTTTAATATAAGTTTTCAAGGTGGTTTCTTGTATCTCTTGTTCTTTGCCATTTATCATTCTAGTTACTTATCTATCTGATTTAATTTCATGGTTTATTGCTTTCACAAGTGTAATCAAATTGTTGGTTGATCCCCAACAAGTGGTATCAGAGCCTAGGTTGTAGGTTTAGAGCTTGATATCCAGTAATTGGTATCAAAGCTTAGGTTCACTAATAGGTGATTCAGATCTGTGTAGTGTGTATTGATTACAGGTGACTCACAGGGGTTTCTGTAGGGATTTCTATTTGAGTGGGAGAAGCAATGGCAGAAGAAAGTAAACTGAGAATGGAGAAGTTCAATGGCAAAAATTAACATTGGAGAATGCAGATAGAGGACTATCTGTATTAGAAAGATTTATACTTACCATTAGGTGGGATTGCAAAGAAGCCCATAAACATGGATGATGAAGAATGGGAAGTTCTTGACAGAAAGGCTTTGGGGTCTATAAGACTGAGTCTAGCATCTACTGTGATATCTAATTTATCACAGGCAAAAAAAATGGTAGAGTTGATGACTACTTTAGCAAATTTGTACAAAAAACCCTCAACTTCTAATAAGGTATATCTTATAAAGCAGCTATTTAATTTGCATATGTAGGAAGGTGGATCTGTATCTAATCACCTGAATGATTTCCATGGAATTGTAAATCAATTAAGTTCAGTCAAAATTGTATTTGATGATGAAATAAAAGCTCTTTTAATATTATGTTCTTTGCCTAAAAGCTGGCATAGCTTAGAAATGGTAGTTATTAATACTGCATCTGCTTCAAATATTTTAAAAGTAGAGGATGTTGTTAGTGTTATCTTGAATGAGGAAATTTGTAGGAAAAGCACAGAAGAGACATCTGAGAGTGCTTTAAGTTTTGAGAGCAGGGGAAGGCAAAAAGAGAAGAGCAAGAAAGGGAGATCAAGATCTAAGTCTAAGGGGAGAGGTAGATCCAAATCTAGAAATGGCAAGAAGCCACAATGCTGGAATTGTGGAAAGATGGGGCACATAAGCAGAGATTGCTGGTCAAAGCCTAAGGAGGACAATCAACACAAAGGAAAAGAAGAAGCAAAGGTTGCAGGTATTGCACAAGATGATTTAATATTCTCTTTGCATAATAATATAGAATCTTGGGTGTTAGATTCTGGTGCATCTTTTCATGCTACCCCTAATAGGGAATATTTTAGTGACTATATCCATGGAGATTTTGGAATAGTGTATCTAGGGGATGATGAGCCTTGTAAAATTATTGGAAAAGGTAAAGTGTAGCTAAAAATGTAGAATGGCAACACATGGGTGTTGAGAGATGTTATGCATGTTCCTAGCTTGAAGAGAAATTTGATTTCTATAAGAAAGTTAGGGGATGAGGGTTGTACAGTAACTCTCACAGTAGAATCTTGGAAGGTGACCAAGGGTGCACTTGTTATGGCCAGAGGTAAGAGAGTAGGTACTCTCTATTTATGTAATTATGTTACTAACAATTCTCCTTCTATATTATCTACTTCAGATGTGGATGCAAAATTGTGGCACTCAAGGCTTGGCCACATGAGTGAGAAGGGAATGTCAATTCTTAAGTCTAAAGGTAAGCTTTCAGATTTGAAAAGCATGGATCTATAATTTTGTGAGCAATGTGTATTTGGAAAATAGAAGAGGGTTAGTTTTCTCAAGACTGGGTCTACAAAGAAGAAGCATAAGTTACAGCTTGTTCACACAAACGTGTGGGGACCAGCTCAGGTAGCTTCTATTGGAGGGTCACAGTACTATGTTTCGTTCATAGATGATGCTACAAGAAAGGTATGGATCTATTGTATTAAGAAGAAATCTGATGTATTTGAGACTTTTGAGATTTAGAAAGCTATGGTTGAGAATGAAATAGGCAGAAGATTGAAGTGCATGAGATCTGACAATGGTGGTGAGTTCTGCAGCTATAAGTTCAACTAGTATTATTATATGCATGGAATCTACGGGCAAAGGATGGTTCCAAGGACACCTCAGTAGAATGGAATTGCTGAAAGGATGAACTAAACAATTATGGAGTGTGCAAGATGTATGAGATTTCATGCTAGTTTGCCCTTAGAGTTTTGGGCAGAAGCTGTTGACACTACAGTGTACCTGATTAATAAAGGACCCTCTACAGCTCTGGATGGTGGAATTCCAGAAGAGGCATGGACAGGTAAAAAGGTAGATCTCTCTTTTCTCAAAGTTTTTGGTTGTGAAGCCTTTGTGCACGTTGATAAGGAAAATAGAAAGAAGTTGGATGCTAAGTCGATGAGGTGCATGTTTATTGGCTATGGCTCAAATGATTTTGGTTTCAAATTTTGGAATCTAGGAACTAAAAAGATAATTAGGAGCTGTGATGTTGTTTTCAATGAAAAAGTGATGTATAGTGATCAGCTGAAGAAGCTAAATCAATTCGGGCAAAGCAATGGAGAATTAGACGAGGTGACGGTCCAAAATGAGCTCGCAGGAAAAAGAAATAATCACTTGCAGGAAAACACAGAGACCGACGTCGGTAGGAAAGGAACCGGCATCGGCAGGACAAAAACTGATGTCGGCCATACAAAGACTGACATCACTAGTTTAGGCACTGGGATCGGTCAGGCAGAACCAACATCGGCCAGTAACAGGTTTGGAGGTGATCGAGGTCGGTCACTGTCAGAGAATTTGGGTGGACAACGTGTTGTGAACGAGTCTCAGACGCCCATTAGGAGGTCAGAAAGAGTAAGTAAGCCTCTAATTCAATATTCCCCTTCATTATTCTATTTATTTCTAATTGATGGTGGAGAACCAGAGAGTTTTGAATAAGCATTACAGGTGGAGTCTAAGAGTCAATGGGAGCGTGGCATGGTTGAGGAGATAGAGTCCTTAAGAGAGAACCAAACATGGGATTTGGTTGAGTTGCCAGCTGGTAAGAGGACACTAAAGAATAGATGGACCTATAGATTAAAGGAAGGTGAGAATGGACAAATGAGATATAAGGCCAGGTTGGTAGTGAAAGGATTTGCACAAAAGCTAGGTATTGATTTTGGTGAGATTTTTTCTCCTGTTGTTAAAATGACTTCTATACGGGTTGTATTGTCTTTAGTTGCCATTGAGGATTTGCATCTTGAGCAGCTAGATGTTAAGACAATGTTTCTTCATGGAGATTTGGATGAGGAAATATATATGGAATAGCCAGAAGGATTTGAGGTCAAAGGTAAGGAGAAGTTAGTGTGCAGATTGAAGAAAAGCTTGTATGGCCTCAAGCAAGCTCCTAGACAGTGGTATTTAAAATTTGACAGGTTTATGACTGAGCATGGCTACAGTAGGTGTCAATCTGACCATTGTGTGTATTTTAAGAGATTGGATAATGGTAGATATATTATTCTATTGTTGTATGTAGATGATATGCTAGTTGCAGGATCACACATGCAGGATATCTCTGAGCTTAAGGTGAAATTAGCTCAAACGTTTGCTATGAAGGATTTGGGAGCAGCAAAGAAAATCCTTGGCATGAGCATTAAGAGAGATAGGAAAAATCATAGGTTGATATTGTCTCAAGAGGATTATGTGGACAAGGTGTTTAAACGGTTCAATATGCAGGATGCTAAACCGATAAGCACACCTTTGGATGGACATTTTAAGTTGAGTAAAGAACAATGTCCTAATTCACATGATGAGGTAGAGTACATGAGTAAGGTTCCATATTCTTCCATAGTAGGGAGTTTAATGTATGCAATGGTTTGTACTAGACCGAATATTTCCCAAGCAATGGGAGTTGTAAGTATATGGCTAATCCAGGGAAGGAACATTGAAAAGCAGTTCAGTGGATCCTTAGATATCTGAGAGGAACCAGTAGTAGGCACTTGTGCTATGGAGGTTTAGATACTTCTCTACATGGTTATGTAGATTCAGATATGGCAGGTGATTTGGATGGCAGGAGGAGCACCATATGATATGTTTTCATTGTAGGTGGAATGGTGGTTAGCTGGATATCAAAGTTGCAGAAGGTTGTTGCCTTGTCAACTACAGAAGCAGAGTATATTACAGCCACAGAGGCTAGCAAAGAGATGATATGGATGACACGGTTCATGGAAGAGCTTGGAAGGGAGCATGAGAGTTATAGATTATACAGTGATAGTTAGAGTGCAATTCATTTGGCTAAGAATTCAGCCTTTCACTCAAGAACCAAGCACATACAGCTAAGGTACCATTTCATACGATAGGTATTGGAGGATGGTGAGTTGAAGCTGGAGAAGATCCATACAGACAAGAATCCTACTG
Organism: Torreya grandis; assembly: GCA_037957365.1. Classification (NCBI taxonomy): domain Eukaryota; kingdom Viridiplantae; phylum Streptophyta; class Pinopsida; order Cupressales; family Taxaceae; genus Torreya; species Torreya grandis. The sequence continues at coordinate 937,798 of JARHVA010004463.1, forward strand.
ATATGTTAACCAAGCCAGTTATAAAGGAGAAGTTGAATCTTCATTCAACTTCTATTGGTCTTCATGATTGAGTTGAAGATGGAGAAGCTAAAAGATGTTGCTGTACAGGTACTGGTGTAGTTGTTTATCTCCAAGTGGGAGATTGTTAAGGTGTGGAGCCTAAAAGCTTCACCAAGGAGTGCATTACCATAGTTGCAGGTTTACATAGTCACCAGCGTCGATCAGGAGCAACTGACGTCAGTCAAGTGCAATTGAAGAGACGTCGGCGTCGGCAAGGTATCGGCCGATGTCGGTCACAGGCAAGCAGGCAGGAACCGCCATCAGTTACCTGTGCGTCCAGAATGCTATTTCCAAAGATAAAACCGAGTGTTTGCATGATGAGTTTAAGTCTTAGTCTTAAGTCTACGTCTCTATTATTAGTAATATTATTTTTAGAGCCCTTATTCAAGAGGCTTAACTGTTGGTTGTAAGTGCATGCTCAAGTCTCCTAATTCTATATGTAGAATTAGATCTTCTTAGCTCATTATTGTAGTAGTTCATTGCATTGAATGTTGAAAGAACAGTACAGAATTGTATAGGTGAATCAATCCAGGTTGTTGGAGTTGATTGTACTTGAGAGAGAGAGCTCTTGAGGGATAGAGATCTAGAGAGAGATCTTGTGCATCTGAGAGAGGTGTGGAAGAAAGAAGTTTCTTTAATTGTATTCCTTCTGTAAAGAGTTTAATACAAGTTTTCAGGGTGGTTTCTTGTATCTCTTGTTCTTTGCCATTTATCATTCTAGTTACTTATCTATCTAATTTAATTCCATGGTTTATTGCTTTCACAAGTGTAATCAAATTGTTGGTGGAGAACCAGAGAGTTTTGAATAAGCATTACAGGTGGAGTCTAAGAGTCAATGGGAGCGTGGCATGGTTGAGGAGATAGAGTCCTTAAGAGAGAACCAAACATGGGATTTGGTTGAGTTGCCAGCTGGTAAGAGGACACTAAAGAATAGATGGACCTACAGATTAAAGGAAGGTGAGAATGGACAAATGAGATATAAGGCCAGGTTGGTAGTGAAAGGATTTGCACAAAAGCTAGGTATTGATTTTGGTGAGATTTTTTCTCCTGTTGTTAAAATGACTTCTATACGGGTTGTATTGTCTTTAGTTGCCATTGAGGATTTGCATCTTGAGCAGCTAGATGTTAAGACAATGTTTCTTCATGGAGATTTGGATGAGGAAATATATATGGAATAGCCAGAAGGATTTGAGGTCAAAGGTAAGGAGAAGTTAGTGTGCAGATTGAAGAAAAGCTTGTATGGCCTCAAGCAAGCTCCTAGACAGTGGTATTTAAAATTTGACAGGTTTATGACTGAGCATGGCTACAGTAGGTGTCAATCTGACCATTGTGTGTATTTTAAGAGATTGGATAATGGTAGATATATTATTCTATTGTTATATGTAGATGATATGCTGGTTGCAGGATCACACATGCAGGATATCTCTGAGCTTAAGGTGAAATTAGCTCAAACGTTTGTTATGAAGGATTTGGGAGCAGCAAAGAAAATCCTTGGCATGAGCATTAAGAGAGATAGGAAAAATCATAGGTTGATATTGTCTCAAGAGGATTATGTGGACAAGGTGTTGAAACGGTTCAATATGCAGGATGCTAAATCGGTAAGCACACCTTTGGCTGGACATTTTAAGTTGAGTAAAGAACAATGTCCTAATTCACATGATGAGGTAGAGTACATGAGTAAGGTTCCATATTCTTCCATAGTAGGGAGTTTAATGTATGCAATGGTTTGTACTAGACCGAATATTGCCCAAGCAGTGGGAGTTGTAAGTATATGGCTAATCCAGGGAAGGAACATTGGAAAGCAGTTCAGTGGATCCTTAGATATCTGAGAGGAACCAGTAGTAGGCACTTGTGCTATGAAGGTTTAGATACTTCTCTACACGGTTATGTAGATTCAGATATGGCAGGTGATTTGGATGGCAGGAGGAGCACCATATGATATGTTTTCATTGTAGGTGGAATGGTGGTTAGCTGGATATCAAAGTTGCAGAAGGTTGTTGCCTTGTCAACTACAGAAACAGAGTATATTGCAGCCACAGAGGCTAGCAAAGAGATGATATGGATGACACAGTTCATGGAAGAGCTTGGAAGGGAGCATGAGAGTTATAGATTATACAGTGATAGTTAGAGTGCAATTCATTTGGCTAAGAATTCAGCCTTTCACTCAAGAACCAAGCACATACAGCTAAGGTACCATTTCATACGATAGGTATTGGAGGATGGTGAGTTAAAGCTGGAGAAGATCCATACAGACAAGAATCCTACTGATATGTTAACCAAGCCAGTTACAAAGGAGAAGTTGAATCTTCATTCAACTTCTATTGGTCTTCATGATTGAGTTGAAGATGGAGAAGCTAGAAGATGTTGTTGTACAAGTACTGGTGCAGCTGTTTATCTCCAAGTGGGAGATTGTTAAGGTGTGGAGCCTAAAAGCTTCACCAAGGAGTGCATTACCATAGTTGCAGGTTTACATAGTCACCAGCGTCGATCAGGAGCAACTGATGTCAGTCAGGTGCAATTGAAGAGACGTCGACGTCGGCAAGGTATCGGCCGATGTCGGTCACAGGCAAGCAGGCAGGAACCGCCATCGGTTACCTGTGCGTCCAGAATGCTATTTCCAAAGATAGAACCGAGTGTTTGCATGATGAGTTTAAGTCTTAGTCTTAAGTCTACATCTCTATTATTAGTAAGATTATTTTTAGAGCCCTTATTCAAGAGGCTTAACTGTTGGTTGTAAGTGCATGCTCAAGTCTCCTAATTCTATATGTAGAATTAGATCTTCTTAGCTCATTATTATAGTAGTTCATTATATTGAATGTTGAAAGAATAGTACAGAATTGTATAGGTGAATCAATCCAAGTTGTTGGAGTTGATTGTACTTGAGAGAGAGAGCTCTTGAGGGATAGAGATCTAGAGAGAGATCTTGTGCATCTGAGAGAGGTGTGGAAGAAAGAAGTTTCTTTAATTGTATTCCTTCTGTAAAGAGTTTAATACAAATTTTCAGGGTGGTTTCTTGTATCTCTTGTTCTTTGCCATTTATCATTTTAGTTACTTATCTATCTAATTTAATTTCGTGGTTTATTGCTTTCACAAGTGTAATCAAATTGTTGGTTGATTCCCAACACTTGGAATAGAAACACTAAACCTCAATGCAAAAATACTAGTAGAAGAATAAAAACACCACTTTAATGAAAAAATACCATTAGGGCATCCAAAATCATTAGTGTTATAAAAATACCACTAGGTCCCAAAAAATCTACCACCTATTTAAGATATATATGAGACCTCTATGGGACACATAAATGTCAATCCTCAAAGAAAAAATGACATTATTGAGAGTAGGAATGCCAAAATACAAAATGGAAATGTTAAAATTAATAAAATAAAAAAGAAAGTCAAAAAATTAAAAGAGGTCTATAATTTTAATCCAAAATACCTAAACACCTACTAAATAAAAAAAAGTTGGAATAACCAATCTAAATCAAGAAAAAATGGAAATAAAAAGAAAGGGAGAATGTTCCACTTGGTGTGTCAGAAATGTGTATGCTAAAACTTAGAACTACATTAGAAACTAAGATCAACTTTATTTCCTATTCCAAATCACAACATAAACCTTTTATTGATAAACTAAAAGAGAAATGTACTTTTCCTTCAATTCCCAAGTGAATAACCTCCTTTTTTGAGTTAAATTATTATGGTTTCTTCGATGGACTTGTACAATAATTTAAGCAACATGCACCTAAGATAAATGATGGCCAAAATGAAAAATATTTCTCCATATTTTTCCCAAGATCAAGATATTAAGAGTTTCTAAGTATATAAGAGTTATTAGAGATTTTCAAGAAGTGTGCAAATATATCAATAGATTGTTGTAGATGAAGAGATGTGAAAATGAACTATGAAGGGTTTTCTTATAAGATTTTGATGATAAAATGTATGGTTTGGAGTAATATAATTTTATCTGGATATATTGATTTGGATGGATGATATTTGATCTTCATTTGAGATGAAGTTTAGGGTATTGGTTGAGGGAGTTGATTAATTGGTTTAATGATTTGGTTGCTTAGTTTAATGGCTTGGTTGATGTTGTGAACTAGGAATTGGACTCAAGAGAGGTGTTAGTATCTTTTTAGTGATAAAATGAATTCAAATTGAAAAACCAACACACTAGCTAGAATACATCTCTAGGCCTAGTTACTAGGGAGAACTTAGTGAGGGAAAGACATTTGAGAACACAAATAAAAATGGAAAGAAATAATAAATATGGACACAAAACACCAATTTATTACCAAATCCATGATTTTTACAAAAGTCTCCTTCTTTGACTTGATTGGCTTGTGCTTCAAGAGATCTTCTTTAATGGAGTGTGGCTACCTTTATCTCCTCTTGGCACCTTTATCTTTGGTTTGGCTTAGCTTGGCTCAAAAATTTGGAATTATAACACTAAGATGAAATGATTTTTGAATGAATTTGGGAATTATAATTTTAGCATAAAAGAGCTTAAAATTCAATAGGCAAGGCCTCCTATTTATAGATTTTTGGAATGGTTTGAGGATCAACCATGACCATCCATCTCAAGATTGAGATGTGTGGCCATGAATAAATCCAAATATGAAATTCATTCTAAAAATATCCCCATTAATATTTTGGATATAGGGGTATTTAATAGACATGGATGGTCTTAATGAGGCATGGAGGGTCTTAATGAGGCATGGGAGACCCATAATCCTGATATTTTATGCATTTATGGCTTATGGATGCCACCCCATATGATGATGTCACTTGATAATGTAGTTAATAGAAATAAATTTATAATAAATATTTAATCAAAAATTTCCATGTAAAATAACTTAAGGCCTTAATTTGGTTTAATTAGACTAAAACATGATTAGTCAACTTTAGTGCAAATTTTGGCTATTAGTGCACAAATTAATCAAATTGGTTAAAATGTCTTATTATTGGTCCAACATTTGACTAGATTGGTATTGTAAGTCAAAATCAAATGAATTGGATATATTATCCCATTTAGGATGTTATGAAAATCAAATAACAAAGGCACATGTCTCGTGTAAGAGATTTGATAGAAAAGAGCAATCTAGGGCTTCCAAGTGTGAAATTGGCAATTTGACTTGAAACAAAGTTAGCTAGCCCATAAATTTCATTGCCCCATTTAAAGACACTTTAGCCAAAATTGAGACTTGAACATATCAATTTCAACTCATTTAATTCGTTTTAGTTTTTTTAGGCCAAATTGTGCACTTTAGGTGGAAATTGGTCAAAAGCCTAGTTGGAGGTCATTAGTGGCCAGATTTAGGTGTCTATAGTTTTCCCCTATTTGGGAAGGCATTCCAAGATAAAATTATAGTAACCTATTCTCAAATAATGAAAAATTCATGTATACCTACAACTACAATGACGATAAACTAATTATATGATGCCCCTTCGAGGGAACGGTTGGCACAAGTAGGTCGGCAAATGGTCCCTCAATAAGAAGAAAAATGAGGGTACCAAGGAAATGAATAATGATGGGGTGAAAACATAATGATTTTGAAAAATTAGTAAAAATCACTAAGAATACAAGAGGGATGGTGTATAATGGTTTGCCCAAAGTCAGTTATAGGCATTGTACCCCAATAGTGAAAGTGTTGTATGATAACATAATGATTTTCCCAAAGGTATTTATAATCATTAAGAAGATGGGGATGCCCCAATTAGCACAAAAAAATAAGATAATGCTACCCCAGTAAGGGTAGACAAACAAGATAACAACATGCCCCTGTGTGGGTAGGAAAAGTAAATTTGGTGAGAACACAATGATTTACCCAGAGGTGGTTATAGTCATTGAGAAATGCAAGTGGGATGGTATACAATGATTTTCCCATAAATAGTTATAATCATTAGACCCTAATTATGGAAAACATGATAAACTTGGTCAAGGATGATGATAATTTAACATAAAGGGTAATGATGAATTGGAATAACCTACTAGTAGGGAGATGCTCATTCAAAATAATAAAAATTGAAATTCTTTTATGGTTAATTACTTTATTTGGGATATGATTGGGATTGAATTAAGATGTCAGTGTTGAAGAGATGTTAATGTCACCATTACTGAATAGACTTCTTAAATCTAAGGTTTTTTGTAACACGTGTTGGTAGGCATCATGGTATAACATCATGAGGACTTAGCCAAAATATGCATAAAGATTGACTCCCAAAATCCAATACTCAATAGAAAATAACGCAGCAAAGATAGAAACCATGATGATAATGTAAACATATGAATACAGATAGATTCAAGTGTAAGTGTGGGAAAAGAATCAGCTAATGAACACATAGAAACTAAATCAAGGCAATAATGCTGAAAGCAAATAAACAGGTAAACAAATAAACAAAATAAGTAAAAACAAACAAACAATGTAATAAAAACCATATGAACATTGCCCATAAAAAATAGGTGACAATTTAACAAATGAACAAAATGGGGAAATAGAAGAAAAGGAAGGGGGTGGTCAAGTTGTCTCCATATGTACTAGGCAAGTGGATTTTGCCTACATAGTTCCATGGATGTAATATCCAATCAAAAACTTTAGGCCAAATGTAGTTCTCCCAGGGAATGAGAAGAATGTGATAAATAATGAAAAAAAATAGAATGGATGTGATATAAGAATAGGAATGGTCTTGAAAAATGGAAAGTGCATGAGATCCAAAGGCCAAAAAGGATGGGGAAACTAAGAAATAAGTGATTTTCTTGCAACTTAGTAAGGGTTCCCAGACTCCTTAAGGCAAAGAAGTGGTCAATGTGTTTGTTCTTTTCCAATGATTTTACAAATGTTTTTGGAATGTTTGAAGTATCTCAACAAGATCAAGAATGATGAGACACTAAATGGTTCAAGCTCATAAAATGGTGAGATCATTTAAACATAGGTTGCTCACAAAATGGTGAGAGCATGGAAACTTAGGGTGCTCACAAAATGGCAAGAGTATTCAAACTTAGGTTTCTCATAAAATGGAAAGAGTGTGATGGAAAGGGTGATTGAGCTGACCTCAACAAGTATCAAGCACTACCTACATAGTCATAGAGTAAGACCTCAAGTCACTGTAGTTCCAACCTATAGTGGAGGAATTTGACTAGTGTAGTAGTCAATTTAAACAAAATAGGCATAGTTGATAAAAAGGCATAGTATGGCATAGGAAGTGGCAAGTTGGTATGTAAAGGCTCAATAAACAAATGCTGGCCCTAGTTTGCCCATAGGTGGTTATAACTAGGACACAATGGCATGGATCAATGGTAATAATTTTCCCAAAGGTAGTTTTAATTAGTAGAAAGACTGGTGATAAGAAAGGAATAACAAATGAAGGATTCAACTACCAAAAATTCTATCATGCTACTCCAAAATATGATCTTTATCTAAAATACTTGAAACAATTGATGAAACTAATCAGATTCCTTGATGCTAAAAATGTGTAATGAATGGAAAAAACCAAGGTCAAATGGGCTAGGCTTTAGAACACATTTGGTCAATAGATCAAAAATGTAAAGTGGATATGGCTAAGAGGATGGATAAGAATGATATTTGTACAAAGAAGAATAGTGATAAAATGGCACCAGTGAAATGGACCTTATAGATAATACACCTTAGTGCTCAAGCATAGTACCACTTGAGGTGAATAATATTCATCAACTCAAGAAGTTCATCTCCATCTAGTGTGGTGACCCTGTATGCTCCTAATCCATAATATATAGTAATGATGAAAGGTTATATCTAGTTTGGTTTGAATTTACCTTTATGATTCTTCTCAATCATGGTATTCTCTTGGTTTTCTTTAAGAACAAGATCACCAAGTTCAAATGTTATATACTTGACATGCTAATTGTAGTAGCCTTTGAGTTTATTTTGATATGCTTTAATATTATTAGGTATATCTATGCATTTTTCATCAAGCAGGTCTAGTTCTTGCAAGTGAGCTACTCGAGAGTCATGATCATCTAGGAAATGCTTGAAAGATATGTGGAGTGAAGGTAATTCAACCTCAAAGGGAAAGATAGCCTTAGTACCATAAAAAAGTGAATCCAAAGTGGCTCCTATGGGGGTATGATGATTGGTATGGTATGCCCAAAGGGTAGGGAATATCTATAGGTGCCAATCACAATCGGCATTATTGACAATATTTTTAAGAATATTGACAATGGTTTTATTCGATGCTTTAGCCTGGCCACTACCTTAAGGGCAATATGTTGTCAAAAAATGGTATGTGATGTTATATTTAGTACATATCTTATCAACATCCTTATTCTTGAATAATCTTCAATTATCAAATATAATATTAGAGGGTATACCATAGTGATAAATGAGATGGTTGAAGATGAACTTAGAAATTTGATTTCTAGTCATGTGAAATTCAACCCACTTATGAAATACTCAGTGGTAGTAAGGATATGTGTATGGCCATCAGATGAAGTGGGGTTGATTTTCCTAATGAGGTTAATTCCCCATGTAGCAAATGGCCATGGTGTCAACATTAGTTTTAGAGTTTGTGATGGGACATGAATTATATTAGCATGTCATTGACATTTATCACACTTCTTTACATATATAGCTACATCTGCATCTATCTTGAGCTAATACTAACTAGAATGCAATAGATTTTTGGATAGGACTACCTTGCTAGAATGAGATCCACATACTCCTTTGTGAACTTCTCTTAATGCTAGTATAGACTTTTTTGAAGTTAAACAACAAAGCAAAGTTCCATCAAAACTATGGTGGTAAAGGGTGGATCCAAGTAGAGTATAACAAGTGGAATGATGAATAAAGGTTTTGGTTTGTTTTAGAGATAGGTTAGGTAGTATAACTTGGTCATGAAGGTAGTTATAAAGGTCTGAGTATTAGATAGAATTAGGACCAATAATATCACAAATCATTACAATGGTTGAATGTTCATGCACTAGTGCAAACAAATTCTCAATAAAAACCTAATATTCTCTAGCTTTATCTATTTTTGAATCAGAGAGTTGATAATAGCCATGGCATCTATAGTTCTATTATTAGCCATTGATATATGCTCAAATTGGATATTTGAAATTTGTTATTTTAGGGTATCGATCATAACCTTATATGGAACTATCTTGTCATATTTGGTTTGGAAATAGTCTGCGACATGATTGATGATTAACTAAGAATCACCATAAACTTAGAGATGAGATATTTTCTAGTGTACTACCTATCAAAGTCCTGTGACTAGTGCTTCATACTCAGCCATGTTGTTTATATAAGGAAAACTAATTTTTAATGATTTAGGGATTTGATCCCCCTATGGTGTAATAAATAAGAGGCCTACCCCTAATTCATGTGTATTAAATGAACCATCAAAATATAGATTCCAATGGTACTCCTCAAGAGGTGTGTCAATAATGGTCATTATGGATTCATCAGGAAAATGAAATGTGAGTGGCTTTATGTTTACAAGGGGTGTTTTAGCAAGTTGATCTATAAGGACCTATCCTTTGATTACCTTTTGATTGACATACTCTATGTCAAACTCACTACGAAGCATGATCCATTTTTCAATTCTACCATGTAAATCTATTTTAGTTAGTAGATACCTGAGTGGATCTACTTTTTAAATGATCATGGTCTTATTATTCAACATGTAATGGTGTAGTTTTTGAGCTATGAAGACCATGGCTAGACAAGATTTTTTAATAGGTGCATAGTTATGTTCATATGTGACCAAGGTATGAATTAATTAGTATACTACATGCTCTTTTCCATTTTTATCATGTTGAGCCAAAAGTGCCCCTAAGGAATTGTCGGTAGTTGATAGATACAACAATAATGGCCTTCCTAGCATAGGATGTAACAAAACAAGTGAATTAACTAGATAGTCTTTAAGTTGTTAAAAAATTGTTTGGCAATGGTCATCCTAGTGAAATACAACTCCCTTCTTCAAAATATGTGTAAATGGATGGCACTTGTCTACTAACTGAGAGATGAAGTGTTAGATTGACTATATCTTACCTTGTAAACTATGAAGTTGCTTTAAATGGTTGGTGATGACATCTTGATTATAGCATGGACTTTAGCTAGATTGGCTTCAATGCCCTTATGAGACATAATGAATCCAAGTAAATTTTTTGAGGTTAATCCAAACACACATTTATTTGGATTGATTTTGACTTTATACTCTCTCAATCTTTCAAATATCCTGCGTACCATTATTGGATGGTTGACCTTGGTTTTGGATTTTTCTAATATATCATCAACATAATATTTAACAATATCATGCATCATATCATGTAATATGACAATCATGGCCCTTTGATATGTAGCTCCATCATTTTTAATACCAAATGGCATTACTTGATAACAAAATGTTCCCCATGGAGTGGTGAACACTATTTTATGTTGGTCTTTTGGTGTTATTATGATCTAATTGTATCCTAAAAAGCCATCCATGAGTGAAATAATTTCATAACCTATCATGGAGTTGATGATCATGTTAATATTAGTCAATTAAAATTCATCCTTAGGACAAGCTTTGTTTATGTCTCAAAAATTAGTATAGATTTTGATTCCTTTAGGCTTTTTTCTAGTAGGTATAACATTAGATATCCATTCTAAGTAGTCAATAAACCAGATACATCCTACTTCTAAGAGTTTTTCCATCTCTTTCTTTACGAAGACAATAATGCAAGGATGTATCTTACATATCATTTGTTTCACCATTTTGGCATTAGGATTGACCACAAGGTGGTGTACAACTAAGGCAGGGTCTAATCCTAGCATGTCAGAATAGGCCCATGAAAAGATATCTACAAATTCTCTCAATAGAGATGTAAATACTTCACATTCCTCCTCAGTGTGGGACATGCCTAATTTTATACATTTTGGGTCCGATGAATTTTTGATGTTTACCTCTATTATATCTTTGACTAGAAGTGCCAAACCATCTTCTAGGATATTAGGCAAAGACTTGAACTATTAGACTATATCAAGGTCATTTGTTAGACTTACTCTTCAATGTCTCCTAATCATGATGAATTTGAGTCCCCTAATGGGATTTGATCAAATACTTGTTTTTACACAAAACTAAACTTGGATCCATAGGCAAGGTCATCATTGGTGGTCTCCTAATCTAAATTTAAAGAAGAATAAACACCCCTATCTAATGTTACCTAAAACATGTTTTCACCACTAAACTAGCCTTTATCTTTACTTTTTCCCTGGTCAAAAAGTGCCTCATAGAGGTTTTCACTTTGGGACCTCAATGTTTTATTTATTTTCTTTTGGCTAAGGGTGTTCACCTGCTCTCCAAAATAGGTTTCAAGATCTAATGTAATTGAGAATCCTAATTTATGATCTCCTAAAAAATGTTGTATCTAAGGCCTAGAAAATCATAGAATGCCTCATCATTTAAAACTTATCAACTAGTAAACTAGATTCTTGTTGGTCCTAATATATCAGTTGGGGATAGTATAATGGCAATGAGTTGTGATAAATGATTGTGATAAGAGTACATATGGCATTATTATCAAACAAGTTATTCTCAGCTAGGCCATTAAAGGTGAGTCTATGATCAGACTCTACTTCACTATCAGCATCATCATCACTAGCTACTAGTGATGAAACTTGAATAAGATATGTGGGGTCACTCCTAGATGGTTTAAATCCAAATATATAGGGTATTTTATACTTAGTCATGGAAATTGGCTCAATGGTTCCTTGTTGATTCAGTCTGAGGCCTCTTCCTTCATAATCTTGATGCTCCATGATCCTATTGGGAATAGGATGCTTTGTACTTTTATAATAATCATCTTGGTTGTTATGATACAACCATGATTCATCCCCTTCAATAGGGTTTAGCTCTAGGCCAAATGTTGGTACAAACATGATAAGTCCCTTATCTTTATTATTTTGTTGACAATGCATATGTGAGGTATCTTTAGGTCACCCAAAGATCTTTGGATTCTAAGGAAGATTAGAAATATGGAAGGTATCATGGGTCACATACTCCCTTGGGTCATTATCTAAAATGGTGAAATGACTGGAAGCTTCAGGAGGTGGCATGTGAGAAAGGGAATCCAAGGTATTAGATCTATGTAATTATCTTGTGGAGGATCAATAAGTATGGACTTTCCTTTATCCTACTTAGAACTTGGATTCATGCCATATTGGTAATTGTAGATTTGAAACTTGGCCTCAAGATATTTGTAATGTTCATATGGGTGTAAATCTCTTGGAATATTCACTTCCATCCCTAAGTGGGAGAACTTGATACATTGGTGCATCGTTGATGGGACTACATGGATCTCATGTAACAAAGGCCTACCTAGAAGCATATTATATGATGACTCAAGATCAAACACATGGAAAAGTGTATCATGGAACAAAGTCCCAATGATAACTAGTAAGTTAATGGTGCCTTGTGATTCTCTTTCATGATTATCATAGGCTTTGATAGTTATCAATTATGGCTAGAGATCTACTATTGTGTACCCAAGAAGCTTGATGAGCTTTAAAGACACTATTTTGGGGTCTAATCCATTGTTTATAAGGAAACATTTCACTTTATGCTTATTTATAAAAACCTCTATGTATAATGGATTATTATGGGATGCGCCAAGGGAAGACATATCACTTTGGTTGAATGTGACTTGTTAGGCTAGAGATAGGTGTCCAACCAAAGCTTGAAATTTATTAGGGGATATGTCAATGGTAATAGTGGATTGGGTTAAAAACTCATTCAAAATGTTATTTTGGAATGTTGATGTTCACAGCAAATATAAAATAGAAATTTGTGCTGGTCTCTTCTATAATTATTCCATAATATCAAACTTTTTATCTTGGTCAATGGTGAATGGTTTATTCTAAGGCTAAATAGTTGGTTGGATGACAGGAAAAGCAATAGATGGTTGTGGACCTATGATAGTAATCTTTAACCTCTGAGTTGTGATTACACAATCAAGATTATATTCTAGACCATAATTTATAACAAATGTTAGGAATGGTGTGAGACCAGATAGGACAAGTCTTGATTGCCAGTGCACTTGTATCATGGTCACATGGAAATGGTGAGTTATCGGTATATGGTCTAAAAGCAGGAGTCTTGATTTGTTAGTTTTCTTATGTGTAGTCCAAGGTCAAAGAAGGATTATCCATGTAATTTACTTGAGTGGTATTATTTAACAATGGTCTAGATTGATTTAGTGCTCAGTTTAGGATTAATGGAGTTAGTATTAATGTTGCCCCTAAAATATGACCTACAACCCTATTGTATTCATGTGCAATTGCATGGTAGGTTTGTTGTTTGTTACCATCTTAACATTGGTTTTGTCCATTATTTTGATGTTGTGGGTTCTATTGTTGATTCTATTAATTCTAATAGTTTGGCCTTTGATTTTGATACTATTGATTTTGTTGTTGCACTGGCTAGTGTTGTTATTATTAATTGGTATGCTAGTGTTGTGTGTTATGTTGGGGAAAGGGGTTTTGATAAAATATAAAGAGCTTGATTGGAGGTGGAATCACTATTATCCAATGTTATCTCCCCATTATCCAACATATTCTCAATCAAATGCTTGATTTGAACACATTTTCATAGATTATGCCCATTGACCTGATGATATTCATAGAATTCATTTTCATGGTACCAATCAGGATAAGGAATGCCTTATGGATAATGCTTTGGTATAGGCCAAATAATCAGATTCAAAATGAAAAGTTTGTAAAATATAGACTCAATAGGCTCTCCTAGGTCACTAAAGACACAACACATAGGCATAGTTCTCCTTAGAGGGGGGGTTTGTAATGGTAAAGTTTATTGAATTTATTGCGTATGTCTTAGTTATTGTGCTTGTGGTATTATTTGGAGAGGTTGTTGGGTAGGAGTAAGCTAAAAAGGTGGTGTAGATTATGTTTTCACTATTTGGACATGATGTGACTTAGTTACTCCATTACCCAGAACATTCCTATTATGGTTGCATTGCTTTGGTCTATCTTGGTTGTGACGCTTGTGATTGGATTGGATGTTGGTTTTGGCCACTTCCCTAATTAGTACATTGATTATAATTAGTTGATGTAAGCTTAATGATCCATTTATTAATAAGGGCTCACTCAATCAACAATCCTTTGTCGATGATCTCCTTCAAAGTATGTGCACATTTTAGTTCTAGATGATAAGTTATCTCACTATGCAAATTTTTAGTAAACATAACAGATTTAATTATTTATCTAGTAAAATATGGGTGAATTGGATTGTAAGATCTCTCCATTACCATAAATAACTTGCAAAAGTCTCACCATCCTTTTTTTTTGCTTGTGTTAGGTCAACTAATGAAATATCATGTTTCAGATTATAGGAAAAGTGTTACACAAAATTATTAGAAAGATCATCAAAATATGTTACTAAATTCTTGGGAAACTTTAAAAACCACTCCAAGGCTTATCCATCCAAGCTCCTTAAAAACAACAACAAAAAGTATATATCACTGGTTGACATATGATAAAGGACTCAGTTAAATGGGCCTTAAGGTCACCTTTTCCTTTGTATTTGTTAAATTTCAGTGGTTTGTATCTTGGAGGAAATGGTATCTAAAAGTACTCCATGTTGAATGAATAAGAACACACATCATCAAAATTAAACTTTTTGGTCTATTTCCTAGCCTAAATGGTAACAATTACATCCTTCATCTATTGCAATTCTTGGGATAAAAAACTAGAAGGAACATTGGTTTGAGGGAGAATATTAGTTTGGGTAGATGGTTGGGAGGTCACAAGTGGGACACTTTGACCAGGGTATGATGGATATATCTATTGGGGTATATTGGTTTGTTTGGGAAATGGACCAAGAATTTGTATATGTGGATTAGGATGTACTTGAAATTGCACATTTGGTTGTGTGATATTCTAGTCTGGGTTGGATATGAAGGTTTAACTTGAATGATTTTGTGGTTGCAATGGAGGGATATAACTATACTCTATCTAATATGGTTGAAAAGGGACATGTTGTCAACTAATTTAACCTTTTTGTTGAGTAGAAACTTATGGGTCAAGACCTTATCTTTGAACTTGTGGCACATTTTGAACTAATTATTGTCTAGTAGGTACTTGAGAAATATGAGAGAATCCTTGTTGCATGAATCCTTGTTAGGAAGTGAAAGCATGTTGAAGATTTGGCATATGTCACTGACTAATATTTATACATTATTGGCTAGTCATCATTTGGTTTTGGATTGGTACACTGGTCTATGACTAAAAAGGTGTATTTGCCACTACCTGGCAAGGTGGAACATTAGTTTCCCCTTGTTGAGGTGGAAATATATTCAACCTTTATTGTGTTGGTACATTAAATTATGCCTATTATTTTGGAATAATACTCATCCCTTGTTGAGGAAGAGTAGGATTCATCACATTTTATTGTGAGGTGTGATATTGGGTGTTGTTTGACTACCTAATCCTATAGGTTTCATGGCTAATGAAGCAGCTAGTTGAGGTTGGGATGTAGAAACTCTTACTCCCTAGTTTGATGGTCCAATCAAGGTATTAACTATAGGCACATGTTTTTTACTAGTTGTTTGTGCATTAGTACCACTTTGATTTAGATTGGATGTTATTTGCACATTGTCCACTATATTTTGCTCATTATATATGTAGAAGTAGAAGACACTTCTTCAATAATGGGCATATGCAACAAGTTATCTACAAAAGTGTTTTACATGAATGGGTCTAAACTTTGATTATATTAACTAGTTAACTCTATCAAAACTCCTATTGAAATAACTAAGTTAATAAGAGGTTTGCTCACCATGGTCATCTGATCGAAATTACGTGCTATATTTAGGTAGGTTTGATATGCCATCTACATTTAGTTAAAGTGGTCTTCCATAAGGTTTTTGCCTCTATTAGGCATATTATGGTCCTAATATGTTGTTTGTACTAGAGCCAAAGGATTTATAGAAGAATCATATTGATCATAAATTATGTTGTGGGGCATTCTTACTAGGCTTGGTAAATTCTCATGAGGTAATTTTAATGGAAACTTAGCCCCTACCTCTATGGCTCTAACCAAAATCTCATCTTTGTTCTCTAATAAATGATGCTCAAATAAAAATGGATCATATGTGAAAGGTGTATTAGTAGATCATGACTATTAAAGAACTAGTTTATCAGTTGTGGGTATTGTAGTTATGTATTATGTGATTTATTCTTGGTCTTGTTCTGAATAAGGTGGTGTTTAACCAAATATTTAGCAAATGGATCTTGGCTTTGTACCCTTAATTGAGTATTATAAGAGGGATAAGGATCCATATCATAATCAATGTTATCTACATATGGGTCTTACACAATTTCCTCCTACACAACCACATTAGTAATCCCTAGAATGTACATGAGTCCACTACAAGTGTAGGAATACATGTTGGGATCCATAGTCAATGATTTATGACAAAGGGAGGTCTTCAAACTCTAAAAAGACACTGTCTAAAAAATATGATGTTCCAACTTGCTCTAGATTCATCATAAAGATCAAAAGGTTTATGTGAATATTTGTGATAACACAAGATAACGTTAAGTGTCTAATGTTATACGTCTTACACAAAAAATATTAAATAAATGAACCAAAAATAAAAATGCTAAATGCTAAGGTTAAAGTTTTTAAAATTAGTCTAACCTATGAAATTAAAATTTACTAGGTATTTTTTCCAAATGCAGCATCAAAATCTAGACTCATACAAGACATGCGCTAGGACTCTTAGCCAAATAGCGTCAAAAGCTAGACTTTGAAAATAGATAATTTTTTTAATCTAATAGATTTGAAACACTTATAAAAACATTAGGAATTTTATTTTTGGACATGTAATTAATCAAATAGGTATAAGGTATGAAACAAAAGGCACTTTAGATATAGTTTATTTTCTCATAAATAATGGTATAAAACTTGGTTCTTTTGACAAATAAGCTAGACAAAAGTGAATGGCATAACTGTGCTAGACAAAGGTTTACAAAAGTATAATCAGATTGGTTTGAAAATGTAGGAACAAATTTGAAGTTTATGCAAGATGGCCTATGAAATAATATCTAAAATGTTTTTGGGTAGCGTAACAGTGTTAGACTACCCAAAAGATGTGACAAAATGCTTGTTTGAAAAAATCTCAAAGGCAAAGATAATTTCTCACAAATTTTATAGCATAACACTACCTTTCTTGACTCAAAATGTTATGGTGCATAGAATTAAAGTGCAATTTTTTAGTACAAAATGACTTATGTTTATCAAGTGGTGATAATGATCATGAGTCTTAAATGGTCTTCAACCCAAATTGTAAATTGAACCTAAGTTCCCTCAATTTTAGTAAAATTGGTAAACCCACTTAACATATCAACCCTATGAACTTATAAAGGTGCAATTTATAATTTATATTCTAATTGAAGGACTTAAATAACATTGGCAAAGGTCTAGATTCAATTGGGCAACATAACTACGCCAAAGTAGATTATATGACTCCAAGTTTTGATGAATTTTAAACAAATCAAATTGATGATTTCACGTGGGCAACATAACATCTCTTTATTCAAATGAAAATGAGGAATATGTGTTTTGGTTTGTGCCATTTATTTACGCCAAGTTTTGACTCCAAACAAGACTTTAATCTAGGACAAAACCAACTAATTAATCTCTCATAGATCCTAAACTAACAAGGTTGCTTGGTATTGTTGAAATCTATCAATATACATCATTTGAGAGGATTTTAAGTGTTCATCCAAAATTAAATGCACATTATATAGTAATTTTTTTACATCCCTTCTCTCAAATGATAGTACTATGACATGGACCTTGAGGTGCACCTTGCACCAATAATACTTTTGTGGCAAGTGGGGATTTATCTAAGATCTATAAGTTTTTTAACATTCTAGGGGAATCAATTGCACAATGGCTTTCACATCAAAAAATGCAAAAAAAACATGGATTTTGGGTTCATATCACTTGGATTATTACAAAAAGGTCTAGTCCTTTTTGCAACCACTACATATTGTTATTCATTCAATGTAGTGTGATGTCCAAAGTGCCACTATGTCCTGTGTGCAACTCCAATATGGAGCCAAATGAAGTTATTGTCGAGAGGTGAAACCCTAGGTCAAAACTACCCCAAAGAAATCATGGGAGGTAACTATGTCCCCCTCACAATCCAAGTTTACATGAAATAAAGAAATCATAAAATAGAAATACTTTAGGGTCGTTGTCAAGGTTACCCAATACTTTTGTGAGTTTTTGGGAATGCTTTAGATGACGTTCTTTCTATGCCTTAGACTAGGCAATTTGTAAATTAAAAAAGCACTTTTGATTCCAAGGGTTCCCTGAAGGGGAAAAATGTAATATAATGCATGCAAAATCCTTGTATTTTGTGAAAACAAAGTTCTAATTGAAACAAGTAGTGACCACCAAAGCTTTGAAAGATGAGTTCATTTTTAAGCCCCTAATCGAAAGGTGTGGTGGTGTTCTCTTGAACCCTTGGTCTTAAGTTGTAAATTTGAAAGGATAGCTATCAAAAATTTATTTTAAGAACCTAAATTATCCATTAAGTACTAAAAAAAAGTTCCTAGTTCATTTTAAAACCATGCAAAATATGGTCTAAACATGTTTTAACAAATTTGAAGTCTGTCGATTACCTGTCTACCCTTAAGGTATCACCCCAAAAGAAAATGTGTTAAGTTAGACAATGTTAAAAAAAATATAAATAAAATATTTAAAAAATAATAATTAAATATATGAACACCTGAAAACAACAAATTAGAAGGCTAAAAATAAAATATAATGCATAACACAAAATCCTGCACATAAAATATAAAAACCTGCAGTTAATATTTTTAACATAACTTTTAAAATATAGATCAGTTTGATATGAAATTTTTAGAGGTTTTCAATAATATATGTCTCACATATATTAAAAATTTTAAGTCCAAAAATTCAACCAAAAAATTTATCAACTCTATTATAATTATTTTTACCAAAAAAATTAGAAAGTGACAATAACTAAAATAGCTATAACTTCTAAAATATAAAGAATTTTTTTGTGAAATTATTAGATAATATCAATGATATATTTATCTATATAATTAAAAAAAATTAGAAAAAAATATCAATTAAATAAAAATTTATGATATATTTATTGGTTGTTTTTACTCAAAGCAAAAACAATAACAAAAAAGAATTAAAACTATGAAATACAAAAAATTTGTGGGTTTCACTCTCATGAAGATATTCCCACTAGAAGTGTCATTATGTTACCTATAAATTTGACTCAATATATGTTTTATTATCTTATTAGTGACAAATTGAAATCAAATTGAAAAACCAACACACTAGCTAGCATACATCTCTAGGCCTAATCACTAGGGAGAGCTTAGTGAGGGAAAGCCATTTGAGAACACAACTAAAAATGGAAAGAAATATTAAATATGAACACAAAAAACCAATTTCTTACCAAATCCTTGATTTCTCTAAAATTTTCCTTCTTTGACTTGATCGTCTTGTGCTTCAAGAGATCTTCTTCAATGGAGTGTGGTTACCTTCATATCCTCTTGGCACCATTGTCTTTGGCTTGGCTTGGATTGGCTCAACAATTTATCATTATAACACTAAGATGCAATGATTTTTGAATGAATTTGGGCATTATAAAATTTTCATAAAAAATATTAAAATTCAATAGGTAATACCTCCTATTTATATATTTTTGGAATGGTTTGAGGATCAACCATGACCGTCCATAAGGTAAGTAAGGTAAGTGACATATGCAACATCATCTAAAATTAGTAAGGTAAGTGAAAATACATATTTTTATTTTATTTACTTTCAATATTTTTAGTATCTAATTTTAGTTATGTTTTTTAGTATTATTATATTTCTTTCCCAAAGCACCATCTTGGATTACACTATTGTGACGCATGATGAGTTTCAGGTGGAAAATATGTATATACATAATATTTTTAATTTTATCATTTATTGACACTTTAAATTTTAGTGTCTTATTGATGCAATAATCTCCCTTAATGTGCACCTTAAAGGGTGCACCAATAATGGGGTGGGGAATGATCAAGATGTTTTTAAATAATGTTATTCTACCATATTACACCATTACTATTATTAGTTTGACCTCGTTTAAGTGTCTATCAATCTATTCCTTTTTTTTATTTCCTCTCCAAATTTTCTATTTTATCTATATCCTATGGTATCAAACTAGTCGATATCATTTATTTTGTACCTTCACCCTTCCTATATTGTATTCGATAAAATGATACAATTTTGAGTGTATTTTATAAAATTTATATTGTATCAGTTTATAAGATACTATACTTTGTCACTGACATCTTCTAAATTTAAAGGTTGGGATAATACTATAATATGTCAGATAATGTATTCTAATTTTATTGATTAGGTTGACACCAATGGCTTAAAGTTTAGGGTTGTTTTAGGTATTGGAACAATATATAAGGGTCATATTTCATTCATATCATATCATATCACACTCATTCACTATGTTTTCACTCATATTTTTTATATAAATAATTATTATGACAGTTTAGTGGCTCAAAACCTTATTTTGAGGAGTCATCATGTGGTATCATTGAAGTTCAATAAGAGTCTCATTGGGAGTTCCTAACTTTGGATATCTATATCTTCATCTAATAATTTGAGGTTTTAAGCATATAACATTATATTTTAAATCTCCTCATAAGCCAAGGGGGAGATTCAAGTGTTGACAGGTCTACTTAAGGTAAGTATTTCTATTCCTACACTTTTTATTTTATTTATTTAGTATATTAGATATTGCTTATTATTTTGTGAAACAATGTATGTGTTTCCATGTGTATGTCTTACTTATGTTGAATAAGTTGATATAGCTAGAGGATTTTTAGACTTTCCATAAATCACTTTAGATTTCATAGATCCCCATTTGGTTGAGAAATTCACCTTACCCATTTACAACCATTCTAACCAATACTTTAGTTTATTTTTTACTCTTTACAACTATTTACTTTATTTTCACATTTAAAACCATAGTTTATAATCATTTACCTTTGTTGAGGTCTAGAGAGAGCTAAAACATTGTGTCATAAGATTTGGTTTAGAACCCTTTCCTCTTTTAATTTGAGTTGTATGTTTCCCTCTACTGCATCTATAAAACTCATAGGTCCTTAATCATTTAATTATCACAGGCTCTATATGATTGACCTTATCCAAGTCCTAATATATTGAGATAAAGAGGATATTTTTAAATCATCCTATCCCATGAAAATAAATTCAACAATGAAGTTTCAAATAAAACCAAAGTATAAGTTTAAACCAAGTGATAACAAGAATGAAACAAAGACTATATTAAATATAATATTACAACCAATGAATTAATTTCAATTGACAACATCACCTAAGAGGAAAATTTCATGATTAACTTCATCTCCTTATGTGTTTCTAAATAATTTTATAACATGTATCCTTATCTCACTCCATAAAATATTCATATAATCATATCTAAACCAAAGAACTATGACAACATTACATTTTGTGAGTATCATCATATTTTAGGACATTCAATAGACATATGTTTCAAGCTAAGACACAAGATACAAGATCTTATAGATAATAAATTTATTGATTTGGGTACTCCTATAGAATAATCTTTATCATAACACAATAAAAATCAAGAGTTAAAGATTATAATGATCCCTTTCCTAAATATGAGTCAATAGAGACCAAGGATACTTTAGATTTACATCATGCATATAGCATGCATCCTCCACTGGTGACATATGTGTTGGAGAATTTTCAATGATATTATGGTGATGTCATGAAAGTGTCCAAGTGAGTGGATGAATTGACTTGATATTCTAAGTAACAATGACAAAGTGTACAATGTGCTTGTCATAGTATGCTTGAAGGTGGTTTGGTTGATCTTCTATTTTGGCATAATTAGAGATGATTAGGGATGAATATAAAATATTAAACATGTGTAATAGGTCCCATAAGAATTTTTATATGATTTGAGTGCTTCTGTGTATGATTTAAAACTCAAAAGTTTTGGTTGAAAGATATTTCAAGAATACACAAATAATAATGTTATCTCTAAGAAAAGATGTTTATTTCTCACAAAATTGTAGATACAAACATATGCCTATTTATAGGAAGAGATGTCTAATTTAATTTTCAATTTACATCTTCATTTATACATATTTTAAAGGTAGAGGAGGATTTAAAAGGTCACAAATATCGAGGGAGATGAAATGGTTTGATTTTCATAATTCACAACAACATAGAATTTGAGAAATTACTATTTTTAGACTACACTATTAAAATTAAAATTATGGGCACTTTCATTGGGTTTTTGAGGGTAAAAAACCACCAAGCATAGATCCATGCCATCTCATCATGTTTTCTTCATTCTTAGATTTCTAATGGTTCAAACAAAGAGTCAAATGGAGTTATAGTTCAAAATTTATCTCTCCTAGAAGTTATACCACCAATTAGGGTAGAACCATCACTTGAACTGTCACCTAAGGTGTTACCCAAATCATTACTCCCTCCTTGAAGAAATGGTCCCCATTATGTCAATATTAATCATCAAGTGTGGTAGTTGTGTCTTGATTTGTTTAATGGACTTTATTGCTTTTGTTGCCTCAGATCTTCCATGAGGTGTGTATTCCATGTTGGAGAATAGAATGGTTACATTAATTGGTGCCATGGGTTGGAACTCAAAGCATACTTAGAATGGACTATGTTTGGTGGAGCTATTTAGGGCCTAATTATGTCCATATTGTATGAAAATAATTCCCTCATATCTTTTACATAGATTTTTAGGGGGATACATCTAAAGCATGTGAAAAATTAGGTGATTCACCTCTTCTATTTGACCATCAATATATTAATGAAAGGCCATGGACTTTATTAGCTTGGTATCCATCATCTAATAGTGAAGTGGAAATCTCATGGATGAATTGAATAAGTCATCATATTCTCCCATGGTTTGACCCATCTTATTTTATTATTGTGTTGATTATGTAGTTAGGGCTACAACATTGGCCTTCTTGAATTTCTATGGTTTGACCACCATGAGAACCCATCTTTTACATTGTTGGGTACTAATCAGGGAGATATATGTGAGAGGTGGTAACTCTAGTACCCTATAGGACCACATTCTAAGAATGAGAGTGATCCTTTAGGTTCTTGATTCATAGATTCCATATCGATCATAAATGAATTTGACCAAGGAGTACATCACAAACATCCAGATTCACCACATCACAAGAGACCCATCTTGGAAAGGTTTTATTGCATATGAAAGAAGACATTGGTGGGTGACATAAAAGTATCTCCATAGGCTCAACCATCCAATAGTTTATAGCTTTGGGTGAGTCTTCATAGATAGATTTAGACTTTTCACAACATTAGCAAAGATTAAATTCTTTTGACTCCCACTATCAAGAATGAAATGTAGAGGCTTACCTTTCACCCATAACTTAGAGTGAAAAAACCTTTCTTTATCATTTTTTCTTTCCTCATAGGTCTATGATGATGCAATGATGGCATCAATCTCAGCATCTACAATCTCTTCTTCATCCTCTTCAACTACAGGGTGCGTATAAGGTAGAGCAGTAGATGTTAAGGATCGTGACTCAAAAAGTAGGGACTTGATGGCTTGACATTCTTCTTTGGAGTGAGTTCTAGTTTTGTGATAATCAAAACATTTCTTAGTCTTTCCCTTCTGGGTTTCCTTATCTTAAAATCCCTTTCTTTTTAATTTTAACCTCTTGCTTGACCTTATTTATCACTTTTCCATTTCAAAGGCTGACTCTTCATATTCTTTCTTGCATGCATCTACTCAATCTTCATCCTGAACTTGTACGCTTCACCAAGGGTTTCCAAATTGAAGATTTATATTTCCCCTTATATGTACCATTATATTCTACCACAATATTTGAGAACCTTATGTTTCACACTTTCTTAGATGTGCAATCTCATAGATAGAGAATGAAAAATGTCATTGTAATCTTGAACACACTATTCCTTACCTTGGAAAAGTTGTTGCCACTATATATACATATCATCATATGCTCCAATGGGGTAGTATTCTTCATTTATAGCTTCTATGAAATCATATTAGGTAGGTTCTACCTCAAGGCAAATATCATCTCTACTAAACCTCTTATTGTACACTTCTCACCAATTTTTGATAGGTAATGATGGTTTCAAGAGAGCAAAAGTTATCTTCTCTTCATCGATGAATTTATTTATATAAAAATAGGAAGGAAATTGATCCAACCAATTTTTTACTACATCAGCATTTATTTTGCCTTTAAATGTATGGATATCAAAATTCCCTTAAACCTTGAAGGGTGTTGGGGCACTAAAAGGATGTGGGGGTGTAGATGAGGAGCTAAATTTTCTCATCGAGATTTATTAGAGAATTTGGGAAAATTATTGTAGCATTTGTGCTTGTTACTTCTATAGGGATTCATTCACCATTTCTTTAAAAGGATCGTATGTCTCTATATTGTCTACCATTTGAGTTTATTTGAAGTGAATAGGTGGATAGTCTACAAGATCTATTATTTTCCACCCAAGATTCTTGTAGCCTAACCTTGTCTTCAAGAAATGTGAGGTAGAAAAATCAACAAAGTCCATTAAATAAATAAAGACACAACTACCAAACTTGATGAGATTTGTGTTCCATGGTAGAGAATAGAATGGTTACATTAATTGGTGCCATGGGTTGAAACCTACAACATAATAAAAATGGACTATGCTTGGTGTAGTTGTGTAAGGCTTGATTATGTCCATGTTGTATGAAAAGAATCCCCTCATCCAATGTGTGTGGATTTTAGGGTGATATATTTAAAGTATGTGAATAATAAGGCAATTCATCACTTCTATCTAACCATCAATTTATGAATGGAATGCCATGGACTTCATTAGCTTGGTATCCTTCATTTGATAGTGACGTGGAACTCCCATGGGTGACTTGAATAAGTCATCATATTCTCCCATGGTTTGACCCATCTACTTCTACTATTGTGTGGATTGTGTAGTCAAGGATATAACATCAACCTCTTCAATTTTTGTGGTTTGATTACCATGAGAACCAATATTTTACATTATTGAGGACTAATCAAGGAGATAGATGTGGGAGGTGGTACCTCTAGTACCTTGTAGCACTGCATTTCAAGAGTGACAGTGGTCCTTCAAGTTCTTCATTCATAGATGTCATGTTAATCTTAAATGAATGACTAACCAAGGATTACATCACAAACATCCAAATTGACCACATCACACAAGGACTCATATTAGAAAAGTTTTATTGCATATGAAAGAAGACATTAGTGGGTGATATAGAGGTCTCTCCTTGGGCTCGGCCATCCAATAATATATGGATTTGGGTGAGGCTTCATGGATAGATTTAGACTTTTCACAACATTAATAGAGATTAATTTATTTTGACTCCCACTATCAAGAATAAAATGCAGAGGCTTACCTTTCACCCATAACTTAGAGTGAAACAATCTTTCCTTGTCATTTGGCCTTTCCTCATGGGTCTGTGATGAAGCAACTATGGCATCGGGCTCAACATCTACAATCTCTTCTTTGTCTTTTCTAACTTCAGGGTGTGTATGAGGTAGAATAGTATTTGTTGAGGATTGTGACTCAAAAATTAGGGACTTGATGGCTTGACATTCTTCTTTAGAATGAGTTCTAGTTATGTGGTAATCACACCATTTCCTAGTTTTTCCCTTTTGGGGTTGCTTATCTTGGAATTTCCTTTGCTTCCAATTTTGACCTCATGTTTGACCTTCTTTATCACTTTTCCATTTTAAATTTTGACTCTTCCTATTCTTTCTTTCATGCTTATACTCAATCTTCACTGTGAACTTATACACTTCACCGAGGGTTTCCAAATTGAAGAGTTCCATTTCCCCTTGTATGTACCATTATAGTCTACCATGGTATTCAAGAACCTTATGTTTTGCACTTTTTTAGATGCCAAATCTCATAGATAGAGAATGAAAAATGTCAGTGTGATCTTGAATAGACTATTCCTTACCTTGGTGAAGTTGTTTCCACTGTATATATAGATCAACATATACTCCAATGGGGTAGTATTATTCCTTTATAGTTTCTATGAAATCATCCCAAGTAGGTTCTACCTAAAGGCCAATATCATCTATACTAAACCTCTTATTATTCACTTTCCACAAATTTTTGATAGGAAATGATGATTTCAAAAGAGAAAAAGTGATCTTCTCTTTATCAGTGAATTTATTTATATAAAAATAGGAAGACTATTGATCCAACCAATTTTCTACTACATCAAAATTGATTAAGCCTTCAAATGTAGGGATATCAAAATTCACTTGAACCTTAAAGGGTGTTGGGTCACTAAAAATATTTTGGGGTGCAGATGAGGAGCCAAATTACCCATCAAAATTTGTTAGATAATTTGGGTGAATTATTGTACCATTTTTGCTTACAACTTTTGTAGGGATTCATTAACTATTTCCTTGAAAGGATCAAATGTCTCAATGTTGTCCACTATTTGAGGTCATTTCAAGTGAATAGGTAGATAGTCTATGGGATTTGTTGTTTTCCACCCAAGCTTCTTATATCCTAACCTCATCTTTGAGAAATTTGATGTAGAAAAATCAACAAATTCCATTAAAAAAATAAAGACACAACTACCACACTTGATGAAGTGTGTATTCCATGATGAAGAATGGAATGGTTACATCAATTAGTGCCATGGGTTGGAACTTGGAGCATACTCAAAATGGAATATGCTTGGTGGAGCTTTGTAGGGCCCAATTATGACCATGTTGTATGAAAATAAGCCCCACATCTCATGTGTATAGATGTTTAGGGTGATATATCTAAAGCATGTGAAAAATTAGGTAGTTCACCACTTCTATCTGACCATTAATCTATGAATGGAAGGCCATGGACTTCATTATCTTGGTATCCATCATCTGATAGTGATGTTAAACTACCATGGGTGACTTGAATAATCCATCATATTCTCCCATGATTTTCCCTATCTAATTCTACTATTGTGTTGATTATGTAGTCAGGGTTACAACATCAACCTTCTTGAATTTTTAGGGTTTAACCACCATGAGAACCAATATTTTACATTACTAGGCACTAATTAGGGAGATAGATGTGGGAGGTGGTACATATGGTACCCTATAGCACCATGTTCCAAGAGTGAGGGTGATCCTTTGGGTTCTTGATTCATATATGCCATGTAGATCATACATGATGGTTGACCAAGGAGTACATCACAAACATTTAGATTGACCACATCACATAAAAACTCATCTTAGAAAGGTTTTATTACATATGAAAGAAGACATTGGTGGGTGACACAGAGGTCTCTCCCTAGGCTCAACCATCCAATACTATATGGCTTTAGGTAAGGCTTCATAGATAGATTTAGACTTTTCACAACATTAGCATAGATTAAATTATTTTGACTCCCACTATCAAGAATGAAATGCATAGGCTTACTTTTCACCCATAACTTAGAGTGAAAAAACCTTTCCTTATCATTTGGCCTTTTCTCATGGGTTTATGATGAAGTAATGATAGCATCAGGTTTAGCATTTATAATCTTTTCTTCATCCTCTTTGACTATAAGTTGTGTATGAGGTAGAGAAGTAGATGTTGAGAATTTTGACCTAAAAAATAGGGACTTGATGGCTCAACATTCTTATTTGGAGTGAGATCTAATTTTTTAGTAATTACACCAATTATCAGTCTTTCACTTCTAGGGTTTCTTATCTTATAATTCCCTTTGATTTTAATTTTGACCTCATGTTTGAACTTTTTTGTCACTTTTCTATTTCAAAGGTTGACTCTTCATATTCTTTCTTTCATGATTCTACTCAATATTCACTATGAACTTGTACACTTCACCGAGGGTTTCCAAATTGAAGATTTCCATTTCCCCCTATATGTACCATTGTAGTCCACCATGGTATTTGAGAACCTTGTGCTTCTCACTTTCTTAGATGCCCAATCTCATATATAGAGAATGAAAAATGTCAATGTAATCTTGAATAGACTATTCCTTACATTGGTGAAGTTGTTGCCACTATATATATATATATATATATATATATATATATATATATATATATATATATATATATATATATATATACCATCATATGCTCCAATGGAGTAGTATTCTTCCTTTATAGCTTCTATGAAATCATCCCCAGTAGGTTCCATCTCAAGGTCAATATCATCCATACTGAACCTCTTCTTGTACACTTCCCACCAATTTTTGATAGGCAATGATGCTTTAAAAAGATCAAAAGTGATCTTCTCTTCATTGGTGAATTTTTTTATAGAAAAATAGGAATATAATTGATCCAACCAATTTCATATTGAATTAGCATTGATTTTTTCTTCAAATGTAGGGCTATAAAAATTCACCCAAACCTTAAAGGGTGTTGGGGTACTAAACAGATGTGGAGCTAGAATTTCCCATCAAGATTTGTTAGAGAATTTGGGAAAATTATTGTAGTATTTGTGCTTACTACTTTTATATGGCTTCATTCACCATTTCTTTGAAAGGATCAGATGTCTCAATGTTGTCTGCCATTTAAGGTCATTTGAAGTGAATAGGTGGATAGTCTGTGTGATATGTTATTTTCTACCCAAGATTATTATAGCCTAACCTCATCCTTAGGAAATTTGAGATAGAAAAAGCAACAAATTCCATTAAACAAATAAAGACACAACTACCACACTTGATGAGGTGTGTATTCTATGGTGGAGAATGGAATAGCTACATTAATTAGTGCCATAGGTTGGAACCTGAAGCATACTCAGAATGGATTGTGCTTGGTGGAGTTGTGTAGAGTCTGATTATGTCTATGTTTTTTGAAAAGAAGTCAATCATCCCATGTGTGTGGATGTTTGGGGTGATACATCTAAAGCATATGAACAATCAATTGGTTCATCACTTTTATCTGACCATCAATCTATGAATAGAAGGTTGTGGACTTTATTAGCTTGGTATCCATCATCTGACATTGAATTGAAACTCCTATGGGTGACTTAAATAAGTCATCATATTCTCCCATGGTTTGACCCATCTATTTTTGTTTTTATGTTGATTGTGTAGTCAGGGATACAACATTGGCCTTCTTGAACTTTTATGGTTTAACCACCATGAGAACCAATATTTTATAATTATGGGCACTAATTAGGGAGACAAATGTGGGAGGTGGTACTTCTAGTACCCTATATCACTACATTCCAATATTGAGGGTGATCTTTTGGGTTCTTCATTCATAGATGCCATGTCAATCATACATGAATGGATGACCAAGGAGTACATATCAAATATCCATATTGACCACATCACACAAGACCTCATCTTATAAATATTTTATTGTATATGAAATAAGACATTAGTGGGTGATATGGAGGTCTCTCCCTAGGCTCAACCTTCTAATATTGTATGGCTTTAGGTGAGGCTTCATGGATAGATTTAGACTTTTTATAACATTAGAAGAGATTAAATTCTTTTGACTCCCACTATCAAGAATGAAATGCAAAGGCTTACCTTTCACCCATAACTTAGAGTGAAATGACCTTTCCTTGTCATCTAGCATTTCCTCATGAGTCTATGATGAAGCAATGATGGCATTAGGTTCATCATCTATAATCTTTTCTTCATCCCTTTTGACTATAGGGTGTGTATGAGGTAGAGTAAAAGATTTTGAGGATTGTGACTCAAAAACTATGGACTTGATGGCTTGAGATTCTTCTTTAGATTGAGTTTTAGTATTGTGGTAATCACACCTTTTCCCAATCTTTCCATTATAGGGTTACTTATCTTAGAATTCCATTTGCTTCCAATTTTGACCTCATGTTTGATCTTCTTTGTCACTTTTCCATTTCAAAGGATAACTCTTCATATTTTTGTTTCATGCTTTTGCTCAATCTTCACTACAAACTTGTATGCTTCACCAAGGGTTTGCAAATTGAAGAGTTCTATTTCCCCCCATATGTACCATGGTATTTAAGAACCTTATGTTTCTCACTTTCCTAAATGCCTAATCTTGTAGATAGAGAATGAACAATGTCAATGTAATCTTGATTAGACTGTTCCTTACTTTGGTGAAGTTGTTGCCACTGTATATATAGATCATCATGTGCTCCAATGGGATAGTATTTTTCCTTTACAGCTTCTATAAAATTATCCTAGGTAGGTTTTACCTCAAGGATAATATCATTCATAATGAACCTCTTCTTGTACACTTCCCACCAGTTTTTCATATGCAATGATGCTTTCAAAAGAGAAAAAGTGATCTTCTCTTCATCAGTGAATTTATTTATAGAAAAATAGGAAGATAATTGATCTAACCAATTTTTTACTATATTAGCATTGATTTTTCTTTCAAATGTAGGGATATAAACATTCAATGAAACTTTAAGGGTGTTGGGGTACTAAAAGGATGTGGGGGTGCAGATGAGGAGCCAAAATTTCCCATCAAGATTTGTTAGATAATTTGGGTGAATTGTTATAGCATTTGTGCTTGCTATTTCTATAAAGTTTCACTCACCATTTCCTTGAAAAGATCAGATGTCTCGGTGTTTTTTACCATTTGAGGTCATTTTAAGTGGATAGGTGGATAGTCTATTGGATGTATTATTTTCCACCCAAGATTCTTGTATCTTAATCTCATCTTCAAGAAATCTATGGTAGCAGAAACAACAAAGTCCATTAAACAAATCAAGACACAACTACCACATTTGATGAGGTGTGTATTCCATGGTGGAGAATGGAATGGTTACATCAATTGGTGCTATGGGTTGGAACTTGAAGCATACTCAAAATGGATTGTACTTGGTGGAGATATATAGGGCTTGATTATGTCCATGTTTTATGAAAAAATCCCCTCATCCCATGTGCATAGGTGTTTGGGGTGATGCATCTAAATCATGTGAACAATCAGGTAGTTTACCACTTTTATCTAACCATCAATATATGAATGGAAGTTCATGGACTTAATTAGCTTGGTATCCATCATCTCATAGTGAAGTGGAATTCCTATGTGTGACTTGAATAAGTCATCATATTCTCCCATGGTTTGACCCATCTACTTCTATAGTTGTGTTGATTGTGTAGTCAGGTTTGCAACATCAACCTTCTTAAATTTATATGGTTTAACCACCATAAGAAAAAATATTTTACATTAGTGGGCACTAATCAGCAAGACAGATGTGGGAGGTGGTACCTCTAGTACCCTATAGCATCACATTCCAAGAGTGAGGGTGATCATTTAGGTTCTTGATTCATAGATGTCATGTCGATCATACATGAATGGCTCACCAAGGAATACATTACAAACATATAGATTGATCACATCACATAAGACCTCATCTTGGAAAGGTTTTATTACATATAAAATAACACTTGATGGGTGACATGGAAGTCTCTCCCTAGGCTCAACCATCTAATATTGTATGGCTTTGGGTAAGGATTCATGGACATATTTAGACTTTTAAAAATAGTAGTAGAGATTAAATTCTTTTGACTCCCACTATCAAGAATAATATACAAAGGCTTACCTTTCACCCATAACTTAGCATAAAACAAACTTTCCTTATCATCTAGCCTTTCCTCAAAGGTCTATGATAAATCAATGATGTCAATAGGCTCAACATTTACATTCTCTTCTTCATCCTCTTTGACTATAGGGTGTGTATGAGGCAGAGCAGTAGATGTTGAGGATTATGACTCAAAAAGTAGGGACTTAATGGCTTGACATTATTCTTTGGAGTGAGTTCTAGTTTTGTGGTAATCACACCATTTCTCAATCTTTCCCTTTGGGTTTTCTTATCTTAGAATTCCCTTTGCTAATAATTTTTACCTCGTGTTTGACCTTATTTGTCACTTTTCCATTTCAAAGGCTGACTCTTCATATTCTTTCTTTCTTTATTTCATGCTTCTGCTCAATCTTCACCATGAACTTATACACTTCACTAAGGGTTTCCAAATTAAAGAGCTCTATTTCCCCCTATATGTACCATTTTAGTCCACCATGGTATTTTATAACCTTGTGTTTCTCACTTTCCTCGATGCCCAATCTTGTAGAGAATGAAAAATGTTAGTGTAATCTTTAACAGACTATTCCTTACCTTGGTAAAGTTGTTTCCACTATTTATATATATCATCATATGTTCTAATAGAGTAGTAGTATTCCTTTATAGCTTCTATGAAATTGTTCCAAGTAGGTTCCACCTCAAGGCCAATATCATCTATATTGAACCTCTTCTTGTACACTTTCCACCAATTATTGATAAGCAATGATACTTTCAAAAGATAAAAAGTGATCTTATCTTCATCAATGAATGTATTTACAAAAAAAGGAAGATAATTGATTTAACTAATTTTCTATTACATCAGCATTGATTTTGCCTTCAAATATATGAATATCAAAATTCACCTGAACCTTGAAGGGTGTTGGGGAACTGAAAGGACATGTGGGTGCATATGAGGAGATAGAATTTCCCATCATGATTTATTAAAGAATTTAGGAAAATTATTGTAGCATTTGTGCTTGCTACTTCTGTAGAGCTTCATTCACCATTTCCTTAAAAGGATCATATGTCTTGATGTTATCCACCATTTAAGGTTATTTGAAGTGAATAGATGGATAGTCTGGGGGATTTATTATTTTTCACATGAGTTTCATGTAGCTTGACCTCATACTTAATAAATATGTGGTAGCAAAAGAAACCAAATACCACACTTGATGAGGTGTGTATTCTATGGTGGAGAATGGAATGGTTACATCAATTGGTGTCATGGGTTAGAACCTGAAGCATATTTAGGATGGGTTGTGCTTGGTGGAGTTATGTAGGGCTTGATTATGTCTATGTTATATGAAAAAAATACCCTCATCCCATGTGTGTCGATGTTTAGGGTAACACATCTAAATTATGTGAACAATCAAGCAGTTCACCACTTCTGTCTGACCATCAATATATGAATGGAATGCCATAGAATTCATTAGCTTGGTATCCATCATCTAGTAGTGAAGTGGAAATCTCATGGGTGACTTGAATAAGTAATCATATTATCCCATGGTTTAACCCATTTGCTTCTACTATTGTGTTGATTATGTAGTCAGGGCTGCAATATCAGTTTTCTTGAATATTTATGGTTTAACCACCATGAAAACCAATCTTTTACATTGTTGGGCACTAATCAAGGAGATAGATTTGGGTGGTTGTGCCTCTAGTACCTTGTAGCACCATGTTTAAATATTGAGGGTGATCCTTCAAGTTCTTTATTCATAAATGTCATGTCATCATACATGAATGGTTGACTAAATAAGGAGTACATTACAAACATCCAATTGAACACATCACACAAGACCTCATCTTCGAAAGGTTTTATTACATATGAAAGAAGACATTGGTGGGTGACATGGAGGTCTCTCCCTAGCCTCAACTATCTAATACTTTATGGCTTTGGGAGAGGCTTCATGGATAGATTTAGATTTTTTACAACATTAGCAGATATTAAATTATTTTGACTCCCACTATCAAGAGTAAAATGTAGAGGATTAACTTTCACCCATAACTTAGAGTGAAACAACCTTTCCTTGTCAACTAGCCTTTCCTTATGGGTATGTGATGAAGCAATGAAGGCATTAGTCTCAGCATCTATAGTTTCTTCTTCATCCTATTTAACTATAGGGTGTGTATGAGGTAGATCAATAGCTGTTAAGGATTGTGACTCAAAAATTAAGGACTTGATGGCTTGACATTAATCTTTGGAGTGAATTCCAGTTTTATGATAATCACACCATTTCTGAGTCTTTCCCTTTTGGGGTTTCTTATCTTGGAATACCCTTTGCTTCCAATTTTGACCTAATGTTTGACCTTTGTCACTTTTCCATTTTAAAGGCTGACTCTTCATATTTTTTCTTTCATGATTCTACTCAATCTTCACTACAAAATTATATGCTTCACCAAGGGTTTCCAAATTCAAGAGTTTCATTTCCCCCTATATGTACCATTGTAGTTCACCATGATATTTGAGAACCTTATATTTCTCACTTTCTTGGATTCCTAATCTCATAGAGAATGAAAAATGTTAGTGTAATGTTGAATAGACTATTCTTTACTTTGATGAAATTGTTGCCCCTATATATAAATTATCATATGCTCCAATGGACTATTATTCTTCCTTTACAGCTTCTATGAAATCATCCCAAGTAGGTTCCACCTCAAAGTAAATATCATCCATATTTAACCTCTTCTTATACACCTCTCACTAATTTTTTACAAGAAATGATGTTTTTAAAAGAGCAAAAGTGATCTTATCTTCATCGATGAATTTATTTACAAAAAAATAGGAATATAATTGATCCAACTAATTTTCTACTACATTAACATTGATCTTTTCTTCAAAAGTAGAGATATCAAAATTCACCTTGAACCTTGAAGGGTGTTGAGGCACTGAAAGGACATGGGGTGTATTTGAGGGGCCAAAATTTCTCATCAATGTTTATTAGATAATTTGGGAAAATTATTGTAGCATTTTTGTTTATTTATTTTTTAGGGCTTCATTCACCATTTATTTGAAAGGATCAAATGTCTCGATGTTATCCCCCATTTAAGGTTGTTTGAAGTGAATAGGTGGATAGTCTATATGATCTATTATTTTCCACCCAAGAATCTTATACCAT
Organism: Torreya grandis; assembly: GCA_037957365.1. Taxonomy (NCBI): domain Eukaryota; kingdom Viridiplantae; phylum Streptophyta; class Pinopsida; order Cupressales; family Taxaceae; genus Torreya; species Torreya grandis. Next base: position 972,618 of record JARHVA010004463.1, read on the forward strand.
AACCTCATCCTCAAGAAATTTGAGGTAGTAGAAGCAAAAAAGTCCATTAAACAAATCAAGACACAACTACCACACTTTATGAGGTGTGTATTCCATGCTGGAGAATGGAATGGTTACATCAATTGGTACCATAGGTTGGAACACAAAGCATACTCAGAATGGGCTATGCTTGGTGGAGCTATGTAAGGCTTGATTATTTCCACGTTATATGAAAATAAGCCCCTCATCCCATGTATGTGGATGTTTGGGGTGATACATCAAAAGCATGTAAATAATCAAGTGGTTCACCACTTTTGTCCAACCATCAGTCTATGAATGGAAGGCCATGGACTTCATTAGCTTGGTATCCATCATCTGATAGTGAATTGGAACTCTCATGGGTGAATTGAATAAGTCATCATATTAACCCATGTTTTAACCCAATTACTTCTACTATTGTGTTGATTGTGTAGTCAGAGCTATAACATCAACCTTCTTGAATTTATGTGGTTTTACCACCATGAGAACCAATATTCTACATTGTTGGGCACTAATCAAGGAGACAAATGTGGGATGTGGTACCTCAGGTACCCTCTAGAATCACATTCTAAGAGTGAGGGTGATCCTTTAGGTTATTTATTCATAGATATCATGTCGATTATACATGAATGGTTGACCAAGGAATACATTACAAACATCTCAATTGACCACATCATACAAGACTTTATCTTAGAAAGGTTTTCTTACATATGAAATAAGACATTGGTGGGTGATATGGAGGTCTCTCCCTAGGCTCAACCATCTAATATTGTATGGCTTTGGGTGAGCCTCCATGGATAGATTTAGACTTTTCATAACATTAGTAGAGATTAAATTATTTTGACTCCCACTATCAAGAATGAAATGTAGAGGCTTACCTGTTATCCATAAATTAGAGTGAACCAACCTTTCCTTATCATCTATCCTTTCCTCATGTGTTTATGATGAAGTAATGATGGTATAATCTCTTCTTTGTCTTCTTCGACTATAGGGTGTGTATGAGGCAAAGTAGTAGATATTGAGGATTGTGACATAAAAAGAAAGGACTTGATGGCTTGACATTCTTCTTTGGAGTGAGTTCTAATTTTATGGTAATCAAAATATTTCCCAATCTTTCCCTTCTATGTTTGCTTATCTTTTAATTTCCTTTGCTTCCGATTTTAACCTCATGTTTGACCTTTTTTATCACTTTTCCATTTCAAAGGCTAACTCTTCTTATTCTTTATTTCATGCTTCTACTCAATCTTCACTGTGAACTTGTACGCTTCACCAAGGGTTTCCAAATTGAAGAGTTCTATTTCCCCCTATATAAACCATTAAAGTCCACCATGGTATTTGGGAACCTTGTGTTTCTCAATTTTCTAGATGCCTAATCTCATAGACAGAGAAAGAAAAATGTTAGTGTAATCTTGAACATACTATTCCTTACCTTGGTGAAGTTGTTGCCACTATATATATAGATCCTCATATGCTCTAATGGAGTAATATTCTTCCTTTATAGCTTTTATGAAATCATCATAAATAGGTTCCACCTCAAGGCCAATATCATCTATATTGAGCATCTTCTTGTACACTTCCAACCAATTTTTAATAGGCAGTGATGCTTTCAAAATAGCAAAATTGATCTTCTCTTGATTGATGAATTTATTTATAGAAAAGTAGGAAGACAATTGATCTAACCAATTTTTTACTACATTAGTATCAATTTTGCCTTCAAATATAGGGATATCAAAATTCACCTGAACCTTGAAGGGTGTTGGGGCACTAAAAGGATGTGCAATGTAGATGAGGAGAAAGAATTTCCCATCAATATTTGGTGGAGAATTTGGGAAAATTGTTTTAGCATTTGTCCTTACTACTTTTTTAGGGATTCATTCACCATTTCTTTGAAAGGATCAAATGTCTCAATGTTGTCTACCATTTTAGTTCATTTGAAGAAAATAGGTTGATAGTCTAAGGAATATATTGTTTTTCATAAAAGATTCTTGTATCCTAACCTCATCCTCAAGAAATTTGAGGTAGAAAAAGTGACAAAGTCCATTAACAAATCAAGACACAACTACCACACTTGATGAGGTGTGTATTCCATGGTGGAGAATGGAATGGTTACATCAATTGGTGTATTGGGTTGGAATCCAAAGCATACTCAGAATGGACTATGCTTGGTGGAGCTATGTCAGGTTTGAATATGTCCATGTTATATGAAAAAAATCCCCTCATCCCATGTACATGTATGTTTGGGTGATACATCTAAATCATGTGAACAATTAAGTGGTTCACCACTTTTGTCTAATTATAAGTATATCAATAGGATGCCATGGAATTTATTAGCTAGATACCCATCATCTGATAATGAAGTGGAACTCTCAAGGGTCACTTAAATAAGTCATCATATTCTTCCATGGTTTAACCCATATGCTTTTGATTTTGTGTTGATTATGTAATTAGGGTTGTAACATCAGCTTTCTTAAATTTTTGTGGTTTGAACACCATGAGAACTAATATTTTACATTATTGGAAACTAATCAGGGAGATATATGTGGTAAGTGGTACCTATTGTACCCTATAGCACCACATTCCAAGAGTGAGGGTGATCCTTCAGGTTCTTGATTCATAGATGCCATGTCGATCATACATGAATGGCTAACTAAGAAGTACATTACAAACATCTAAATTGACCACATCACATAAGACCTCATCTTGGAAAGGTTTTATTTCATATGAAAGAAGACATTAGTGGGTAACATGGAGGCCTCTCCCTTGGCTCAACCATACAATATTATATGGCTTTGGGTGAGGCTTCATGGATAGATTTAAACTTTTCACAACATTAGTAAAGATTAAATTCTTTTGGATCCAACTATCAATAATGAAATATAGAGGATTACATTTCACCCATAACTTAGAGTAAAACAAGTTTTCCTTATCATCTGACCTTTCCTCATGGTTCTATGATAAAGTAATGATGGCATTGGGTTCAATATCTACAATATATTCTTCATCCTCTTAGACTGCAGGGTGTGTATGAGGTAGAGTAGTAGATGTTAAGAATTGTGACTCAAAAAGAATGGACTTGATGGCTTGATCTTCTTCTTTAGAGTGAGGTCTAATTTTGTGGTAATCACATATCCTAATCTTTCCCTTCTAGGGTTACTTATCATGGAATTCCCTTTACTTCTAATGTTGACCTCATGTTTGACCTTCTTTGTCACTTTTTCATTTAAAGGTTGACTCTTCATATTATTTCTTTCATGCTTCTACTCAATCTTCACCATGAACTTATACACTTCAATAAGGGTTTCCAAATTGAAGATTTCCATTTCCCTCTATATGTACCATTGTATTCCACCATGGTATTTTATAACCTTATGTTTCTCACTTTCCTAGATGCCTAATATCAAAGATAGAGAATGAAAAATGTTAGTGTAATCTTGAACAGACTGTTCCTTACCTTAGTGAATTTGTTTCCAACATATATAGATCATCATATAATCTAATGGGGTAGTATTCTTCCTTTATAGCTTCTATGAAATCATCCTACATAGGTTCTACCTTAAGGCCAATATCATCCATACTGAACCTTTTCTTGTATAATTCTGACTAATTTTTGATAGGAAATGATGCTTTCAAAAGATCAAAAGTGATCTTCTCTTCATCAGTGAATTTATTTATAGAAAAATAGTAAGATGATTGATCCAACCAATTTTGTACTACATCAAAATTTATTTTTCCTTCAAATGTAGGGATATCAAAATTCACCTAAACTTTAAAGGGTGTTGGGGAACTAAAAGGACATGGGGGTGTAGATGAGGAGTCAAAATTTCCCATCCAAATTTGTTGGAGAATTTGGGAGAATTTTTGTAGCATTTTTGCATGTTTATTTTAAAGGGATTCATTCACTATTTCCTTGAAAGGATCAGATGTCTCAATGTTGTCTACCATTTGAGGTCATTTTAAGTGAATAGATGGATAGTCTACATGATATATTATTTTCCATCCAATCTTCTTATATCCTAACCTCATCCTTAGGAAATCTAAGGAATAAAAATCAACAAATTACATTAAACAAATTAAGACACAACTATAACACTTGATGAGGTCTGTATTCCATGGTGGAGAATGGAATGGTTACATCAATTGGTGTTATAGGTTAGAACTTGAAGCACACTTAGAATGGATTATATTTGGTGGAGTTGTGCATGACTTGATTATGTCCATGTTGTATGAAAATAATCCCCTCATCCCATGTGTGTAGATGTTTGGGATGATACATCTAAAGCATGTGAATAATCAGGTGGTTCACCACTTCTATCTAACCATTAGTCTATGAATGAAATGCCATAGACTTCATTAGCTTGGTATCCATCATCTGATGGTGAAGTGGAACTCCCATGGGTGACTTGAATAAGTAATCATATTCTCCCATGGTTTGGCCCATCTACTTATATTATTGTGTTGATTGTGTATTCAAGGCTACCACATCAGCGTTCTTAAATTTTTGTGGTTTGACCACCATGAGAACCAATCTTTTACATTTTTGGGCACTAATTAGGAAGATAGATGTGAGAGGTGGTACCTATGGTACCCTATACTTCCATGTTCCAAGAGTGAGGGTGATCCTTTATGTTATTGATTCATATATGCCATATCGATCATACTTGAATGGATGACCAAAGAGTACATCTCAAACATCTAGATTGACCACATCACACAAGACCTCATCTTGGAAAGGTTTTATTGCATATGAAAGAAGAAATTGGTGGGTGACATAAAGGTATCTCTTTGGGCTCAAAAATTTACTAATATATGGCTTTGGTTGAGGTTTCATGGATGGATTTAGACTTTTTGCAACATTAGTAGAGATTAAATTCTTTTGACTCCCACTATCAAGAATGAAATATAGAGGCTTACCTTTTACCCATAACTTAGAGTGAAACAACCTTTCCTTATCAATTGGCATTTTCTTATGAGTCTATGATGAAGCAAAAATGGCATCAATCTCAACATCTACAATCTCTTCTTCGTCCTCTTTGACTATAGGGTGTGTATGAGGAAGATTAGTAGATGTTGAGGATTGTGACTTAGAAATCAAGGATTTAATGGCTTGACATTCTTCTTTGGAGTGAGTTCTAGTTTTATGGTAATCACACCATTTCCTAGTCATTCCCTTCTAGGGTTGTTTATCTTATAATTCCTTATTTTTCCAATTTGTACCTCATGTTTAACCTTATTTTTCACTTTTTTAATTCAAAGGTTTAATCTTTGTATTCTTTCTTTCATGCTTCTGCTCAATCTTCACCGTAAGCTTGTATGCTTCACCGAGGGTTTCCAAATTAAAGATTTCCATTTACTCCTATATGTACCATTATATTCCACCATGGTATTTGATAACCTTCTATTTATCACTTTCTTATATGCCCAATCTTATAGATATAGAATGAAAAATGTCAATGTAATCTTGAACAAACTGTTCCTTACCTTAGCAAAGTTGTTACCACTATATATATACAGATCATCATATGCTCTAATGGGGTGGTATTCTTCTTTTATAGCTTCTATGAAATCATCTTAGGTAGGTTCTACCTTAAGGCCAATAGCATCTATACTAAACATCTTCTTGTACACTTCCTTCTAATTTTTGATAGGCAATGATGCTCTCAAAAGAGTAAAAGTGATCTTCTCTTCATCGATGAATTGATTTAAAGAAAAATAGGAAGACAATTGATCAAACAAATTTTATACTACATCAGAATTGATTTCACCTTCAAATGTAGAGATATAAAAATTCACCTAAACCTTGATGGGTGTTGGTGCATTAAAAGGATGTGAGGGTACAGATGAGGAGATAGAATTTCCCATCAGTATTTGTTGGATAATTTGGTTAAATTATTGTACCATTTATAATTTTTGCTTCTATAGGGATTCATTCACCATTTCCTTAAAAGGATTAGATGTCTTAGTCTTATTTTCCATTTAAGGTCATTTGAATTAAATAAGTGGATAGTCTATGGGATCTATTGCTTTTTATCCAACCTTTTTGTATCCTGACCTCATCCTTAGGAAATTTGAGGTAGCAAAAGTAACAAAGTACATTAAACAAATCAAGACACAACTACCAAAATTGATGAGGTGTGTATTCCATGGTGGATAATGGAATGGTTACATCAATTAGTGCCATTGGTTGGAACCCAAAGCATACTCAGAATGGACTGTGCTTGGTGGAACTATGCAGGGCTTGATTGTGTCCATGTTGTATGAAAATAGTCCATTCATCCCATGTTCATGGATGTTTTGGGTGATACATCTAAATCATGTGAATAATTAATTGGTTCACCACTTTTATCTAACCATCAATCTATGAATGGAAGGCCATGGACTTCATTATCTTGGTATCCATCATCTAACAATGAAGTGGAACTCTCATGGGTGACTTGAATAAGTCATCATAGTCTCTCATGGTTTGACCCATCTACTTCTACTATTGTGTTGATTATGTAATCAGGGCTATAACATCGACCTTCTTGATTTTTTGTGTTTTGACCACCATAAGAACTAATCTTTTACATTGATCAACACTAATCAAGAAGATAGATTGGGAGGTGGTACCTCTAGTATCCTGTAGCATTATGTTCTAAGAGTGAGGGTGATCCTTTGGGTTCTTGATTCATATATTCCATGTTAATCATACCTGAATGGCTAACCAAGGAGTACATTACAAACATTTGGATTGACCACATCACACAAGACCTCATCTTGGAAAGGTTTTATTACATATGAAAGAAGACATTGGTGGGTGACATAGAGGTCTCTCCTTAGGATTAACCATCCAATACTATATGTATTTAGTTGAGGCTTCATGGATAGATTTAGACTTTTGGTAGAGATTAAATTATTTTGACTCCTAATATCAAGAATGAAATGCAGAGGCTTACCTTTCACCCATAAATTATAGTGTAACAAACTTTCCTTATCATCTAGTCTTTCCTCCTAGGTCTATGATGAAGTAATTATGGGATCAAGCTCAACATCTACAATCTCTTCTTCATATTCTTAAAATGTAGGGTGTGTATGAGGTAGAGTAGTAGGTGTTGAGGATTATGACTCAAAAAGCAGGGACTTGATGGCTCAACATTCTTCTTTGGAGTGAGTTCTAATTTTATGATATTCACACCATTTCCTAGTCTTTCCCTTTCGGGGTTACTTATCTTGTAATTCCCTTTGCTTCTAATTTTAACCTCATGTTTGACCTTCTTTATCATTTTTCTAGTTCAAAATTTGACTCTTCATATTCTTTCTTTCATGATTATGCTCAATCTTCACCATGAACTTGTACACTTCACCAAGTGTTTCCAAATTGAATAGTTATATTTCCCTCTATATGTACCATTGTAGTCCATCATGATATTTGAGAACCTTATGTTTCTCACTTTCCTAGATGCCCAATCTCATAGATAAAGAATGAAAAATGTCAGTAAAATCTTAAATAGATTATTCCATACCTTGGCAAATTTATTGCCACTATATATACAGATCATCATATGCTTTAATGGGGTAGTATTCTTCAATTATAGCTTCTATGAAATCATCCTAGAGGGTTCCACCTCAAGGCTAAAATAATATATACTAAACCTCTTCTTGTACACTTCCCACCAATTTTTGATAGGCAATAATGCTTTCAAAAGAGTAAAAGTGATCTTCTCTTCATTGATAAATTTATTTATAGAAAAATAGGAAGATAATTGATCCATCCAATTTTATATGGCATTACCATTGAGTTTTCCTTCAAATGTAGGGATATCAAATTTCACCTAAACCTTGAAGGGTGTTGGGGCATTGAATAGATGTGGGGATGTAGATGAGGATCTATAATTTTCCAATGAGATTTGTTGGATAATTTGGGTGAATTATTGTAGCATTTGTGCTTTCTGCTTCTATAGGGATTCATTCACCATTTCCCTAAAAGGATCAAATGTCTTATTTTTGTTCACCATTTGAAGTCATTTGAATTGAATAGGTGGATTGTCTATAACATTTGTTATTTTTCACCCAAGCTTCTTGTAGCTTGACCTCATCCTCAAAAAATCTGAGGTAGCAAAAGCAATAAAGTCCATTCAAAAAATCAAGACACAACTACCACACTCGATTAGGTGTATATTCCATAGTGGAAATTGGAATGGTTACATCAATTGGTGCCATGGGTTAGAACCCAAAGCATACTCAAAAATAACTATGCTTGGTGGAGCTATGTAGGGCCTGATTGTGTCCATGTTATATGAAAAGAATCCCCTCATCCCATGTTCATGGATGTTTTGGGTGATACATCTAAAGCATGTGAATAATCAGGAAGTTCACCACTTCTATCTGACCATCAGTCTATGAATGGAAGGCCATGGATTTCATTAACTTGGTATCCATCATCTGATAGTGAAGTATAACTCTTATGGGTGACTTGAATAAGTCATCATATTCTCTCACAGTTTGGCCCATATGCTTATGCTATTATGTTAATTATCTAGTCAGGGATGCAACATCAAATTTCTTGAATTTTTGAGGTTTGACCACCATGAGAACCAATCTCTTACATTTTTGTCCACTAATTAAGGAGATAGATGTGGGAGGTGGTACCTCTAGTACTCTATAGCACTACATTCCAAGATTGAGGGTGATCCTTTGGGTTATTCATTCATATATAACATATTGATCATACATGAATGCCTGACCAAGGAGTACATTTCAAACATCTTAATTGACCACATCACACAAGACCTCATCTTAGAAAGGTTTTATTGCATATGAAATAATACATTGGCAGGTGACACAGGGGTCTCTCACTAGGATCAACCATCTAATACTATATGGCTTTGGGTGAGGCTTCATGATTAGATTTAGACTTTTCAAAATATTAGCAGAGATAAAATTCTTTTGACTCCCACTATCAAGAATGAAATGTAGAGGCTTACTTTTCACCCATAACTTAGAGTGAAATAACCTTTCCTTGTGGGTCTATGATGATGCAATGATGGCATTAGGCTTAACATCTACAATCTCTTATTTTTCCTCTTTGAATGTAGGGTGTGTATGAGTTAGAATAGTATATGTTGAGGACTATGACTCAAAAAATAGGGACTTGATGGCTCAACATTCTTCTTTGGAGTGAGTTATAATTTTTTGGTAATCACACCATTTCTCAGTCTTTCCCTTCTGGGGTTTCTTATCTTATAATTCCCTTTGCTTCTAATTTTGACCTTATATTTGACCTTCTTTATCACTTTTCCATTTTAAAGGTTGACTCTTCATATTCTTTCTTTCATGCTTCTACTCAATCTTCACCATGAAGTTGTACACTTCATCAAGGTTTTCCAAATTAAAGAGTTCCATTTCCCCTAATATGTACCATTGTTGTCTACCATGATATTTTAGAACCTTGTGTTTTACACTTTCTTAGATGACCAGTCTCATAGATAGAGAATGAAAAATTTCAATATAATCTTAAACACACTATTCTTTACCTTGGTGAAGTTGTTTCCATTATATATACAGATCATCATATGCTATAATGGGGTAGTATTCTTCCTTTATAGCTTCTATGAAATCATCCTAGGTAGGTTTTACCTCAAGGCCAATACGATCTATACTAAACCTCTTCTTGTACACTTCCCACCAATTTTTGATAGGCAATGATGCTTTTAAAAGAGCAAAAGTGATATTTTCTTCATCGATTAATTTATTTACAAAAAAATAGGAAGACAATTGATCTAACCAATTTTCTATTACATTAGCATTTATTTTGCCTTCAAATGTAGGGATATAAAAATTCACCTAAACCTTGAAGGGTGTTGAGGTACTGAAAGGACATGGGGGTGTAGATGAAGAGCCAAAATTTTCCATCAATATTTGTTAGAGAATTTGGATGAATTGTTGTAGGATTTACACTTACTACCTTTATAGGGATTCATTCACCATTTTATTGGAAGGATCAGATGTCTTGGTGTTATCTATCATTTTAGGTCATTTGAAGTGAATAGGTGGATAGTCTATGGGATCTATTATTTTCCACCCAAGATTATTATAGCCCGATCTCATCCTCAAGTTCATATACTCTAAGGACAAACCACTCTAATACCACTGATATGAAACTCAAAAGATTTTGTTGAAAGATAATTCAATAATACACAAATAATAATTATATCTCTAAGAAGAGATGTTTATTGAGAAGTGTTTATTACTCACAAAATTATAGATACAAACATATGTCTATCTCTGGGAAGAGATGTTTGATTTCATTTTTAGGTTACATCTTCATTTATACATATTTTCAATGTAGGAGGAGGATTTGGAAGGTCACCAATCTTGAGGGAGATGAAATGGTTTAACTTCCATGATTTACAACACATAATTTGAGAAATTACTATTTTTAGACTGCACTATTAAAATTGAAATTATAGGCACTTCTATTAGGTTTTAAAGGGTTAAAAACAACCAATCATATCTTGATGCCATCTCATTTCATTCTCTTCATTATTATCTTTCCAATGATTCAAACAAGGAGTCAAACAGAGCTATGGTTCAAAAGTTATGGCTTCTAAAAGTTCTGCCACCAATTGGGGAAGAACTGTCACCCTAATTATCACCTAAAGTGTCACTTGGATTAGTGTATGAGTGTATTTCAATTGATTTATCATTGTTTTCATTGAGATATTTTGGGTCTATTATCAGAAAATCTGATTAGATAGTTTGTTGACATCATAATTACCACATGTAAAATAGTCAAAGGGAGTTGGTCATATGGTTGTGATCACATTAGTCCCCAGTTGCTATGTGCTAAATTTTAAGTCATGTAATGTAATGTATCCAAAGATATGTGTGTACAAATTTAGGCTCTCAAACATTTTTATAGTGTTTTCTATATTCAAAAAGAGTTGAGTAAGCATATTGATGACATCATATCTCACACGTGTGAGGGTTCTAGGAGCAGATTTACATATAGATGAATTATATTATGTAAGATGATATTATGCACTAAATATCAATTCATATGACTAATCATGATAAAATATATGAAAGTAAAAATTTGGGCTCCTAGGCATTTTGTCAATATTTTCCCATAGCCAAATTTGCATGTGGCAAGAAAATCTGAGTAGACATTTTGATGTATCCATATTTCATACATGTGATAGTTTTAGAATAAGTTGATCATATGGGTTTGTTTAGTTTTTTTCCTAGTTTATTTGTGATAAATTTTATGTCATACTATGAAACACATCAAAAGATATGTATGTGAAAATTTGGCCCTTCCAAGATAGTTCTTGACATAGTTGGCTCTATGGCAGAAAAATTAGAATGCGCAGATTAATGGCATTATATCTTGCATGTGAAAAGGTTTAAGGATTTAATTAATACATGGTTAGATTCCTATTTTAAAGGATAACATATTATCCAAATTTTATATCATTTGAGTGAGTGAGGTAAAATATATGACTATGTAAAGTTTCCCTTCAAGGTAGATAGCAATGGTCCCCATACTTAGTCTATTTGTGTACAATGTTAAAGATCAAGACCAGATGGAGATCTAATGGCTCACGAGTGATCATTCAGTGAAGATAAATGGTATGTATCAAGTCAAAGAGTTCAAACTACTAATTGGTTAATGAATTTAAAGATCAATCTCTTTATAAAAAGATCAACAGAGCATGTTCATTCCAAGTTGTCTAGAAGCAGTAAGATGAAGACAAATGTTTGATGTTTAATGTCAAGCAGAGATAAAAATCAAGCTTATAAGATTTAATGATGAGTGTATGTTCATACATATATAGATTAATTATTTGTATTGAGTAATATTATTTTAATGTGTCCAATGTTTAACATAGATAAAGACTAAGCTATGCGCAAGAGATCGATGGTGTGCATTGAGTCAATATTACAAGATTACAAGAGATGAGGTCAATTATTCAAGGTTTAAAATTTGGGCATTGGTGCACTATGAGTTAAATTTTTTAATATATCAATGGTGCATGATTAATCTAAGTAGTGAGGACATGAGATGATAGAATAGTGTTTAATGTTTAACTATGACTATTTGAATTCAAATATTTAAATTTAATAAAGGAAAGACCAGTGCCTAGTTTTTGAGCCATAACATTCAATCTATCCATAATTTTACTAGGGTGTAAAAATAAAATTTGTAGAGGAATATAATTCACACTTGTTAATATAAATTTTAAGGTTTGAAAATATGTATAATTAAATTTATGAATGTCTAAAGTTGACTATGTGTTTGACTATGTTCTATAAGTGACCTAATAAGGATGTTTGATCTTATTTTGTTGTTATTTGGATGTCTCTTGATAAATTATCTATTGTATCACGTTATAAACTCCATAAGGACCATATATGTGCATTATTAAGTTTTGATAAATCATATGTAGTATGAACAAAGGTTTATAATTTGATTGTGTACTCATTTATGGTTATTGTGTACACAAAATATTATTTGAGTGACTTCAACTTTAGTAGAAGGGTGTTGTGAAGTTTGTTATCACTTAAGGGGGACCTATAGATCATGTGACATGGGTCCATGTGTTGGAAAGTGTTCCTATTTTTCTTAGTTTTCTCATATAAGTGTCAAAGAGATGAATGGATCTCCATAGGACCTAAAAGTGACTTAGGCTTATTGAGTGAGATTTGTGCTTAAGTGTGACCCATGTTAGATGACTTAATGGTGAAGGAATTTATTGTGTCTAATAATAAAGTTTGTGTACTTGATAATTCATGAAGGCTCTATAAATGGTGAAACTAAATGTGTTGGTTTCTAGACTTGTAATATAGATTTAAGAGAGTGGTTTGTGTGTGAGTGTTGTAGAGCAAAGGAGAGGTAGAGTGATCATTAAATGAGTGTTTATGCTATAATTTTCACTTTTATAACTAAGAGGAAATAAAGAGATAAAATTATAAAAAAAAGGGTAAAATGGATATGGTATAAAAACTTGGTAGAAATGTATGCATGAATAAGATGAAGTGAAGAACTCTTCTTTGGCTAGGGGAAGATGATTGCATAAGAAAGAACTTGAATCAAACTTATTTATTAGACAAGGAGGAAGGGTGGATTGCCTAGCTAGGGCTAGATCCTAGAAAGCATGAGCTATCTGATACAATTTAATGTTAAAAAGAAAGAAAGGAAAGTTGTATACATGAAAGTAACAGAAATGAATACTCTAAAAATGTAAGCTAAAGATATACTAAACTAATAAAAGATATGCTAATTTAGTAAATAAATGTTTTATTTTGTTTTGGTTTGTTCTGGTCTAGCCTGGTACAAAAAATGGGAAAATAGGGTTTGGTCAAGGGTGTGGTTAAATGGTTGAAAGATGAGTGTCTTGGGTCAGAGGGCTAATCATCAGTAGTTATAGGTAACCATCATTGGTTAGGAAACCATTGGTAGTTAAGGGTGACCATTAATGGTTACCTAATGGGACTAGGAATCTTAGAAAGGTCTATGAGTAGAGGGGTGAGATCAAGCTCAATCTGATGTAGAAGGTATGTTCAGGATTTGGTAATGATAGGATAAAAAGCCACAGGGTCCAAACTAACAAGAATGAGATGGGAAGGGTGTAAGGAGGTAAGATCTAGATGGGAATATCCAAGTAGAATGAATAAATAAAAATGAATAGCTTACCTGATTTGAAATGATTTTAGTAGCATAACAGCATGTAAAGGAGAGCTAAAAGAAATTTGCTAGAGGTTTACGTTGGTAGCTTCTAAAGAAACTTATTTGAAGAATCTTTGATTACCTAGAAGACTTGAGTACCTATATGAAGATATCCTGAATGTAGAATTTTGATATTGATTTGTGTATCCCCCTCCTCCTCTTGCTCACTTCCTTTTATATGTAAAAGGTGATGGAGTAAGAAGGATAAGGATGATGAGTAATGAGGTATTATGATGTGTTAGACAATGAGGTAGAGAAAAGTATTAAATTTTTTCCTAATTACCTCAAGAATAGTTGGTGATGATTTACCAGCTTAAGGACCTAATCATTGATGGTTAGAATGACTCTTAATGGTTACCCCTAATCATTGATGGTTAAGGTGCTAAGCATAAGTGGGTTTTAAAGAGGGTCAAAGGGTGGATAAAAGGGTGTTATCTAAAAAAGTGAGTTGAGTTAGCTAAGTTTAGCTAACTTATACTCAAGTTGGGTTAGGACAAGTTAGATGAATGGGTTAGATAAAAAATAGGTCATTTCAATGTTTAAATGTAAAAGAGATGATCAGGGCACTTTGATGACTAGAACCAAGTATGTAGTTTTCTAGTGTTTACATTTTGCCCTTTTTTATGTGGCTTATATCTGCAAGCTACAAAAAAAAAGTTCATGTGGTTAAAGGTTGGTTGAAGGCCAATTTACCCCAAATATGGGAGGATTTCCCCATCAAACTAAGAGAGTATGAGGAAAAATTGAATTGGTATAGGGTTTGATGAATGGTTTATAGTTAGTCACAAAGGTGGGTGACTAAAGGGTGGTTCAAAGTTGGGCATTTTTAATGCAAACATGTTCACAAAAACTAACAAAGATGTGATATAAAATATTTTTTAAGGACTAAGGATTCTAATGTTGATAAAAATAAGATCAATGCTAAGAAGACAGGTGACTAATGGACCACGTGACTATATTGTGATAGTTGGGTACACTTGTTAGCCTTCTAAGAAAAATGTATTGGTGTCCATGAGGATATCCTAATTTATAAGTGATCCCATGTGTGGGTATCTAAAATTGAAGGTGATCTCATGGAGTACTCTAAATTTTTGGTCATGTACAAAGTGCAAAATGTTCAAATGTTCAACATGGAAAAGTTGGTTGGTATGATAAAAAAGACCATGACAAGTGCAATGCAAAAAGATGTGAAAGGTTTGGGTAAAATGGTCAATGTTTAAGGTGTATGTGGTGAGATGGTAATGGTAAATATTAATGTTTAAAATTTAGTTTTGGTACTTGGATAGTGATGTGGAGAAAAGCGATCTCCAAATGGTCAAAAAAAGTGGAGAAAAGATAATCTCCAAATGGTCGATAGACAAAAGATGGGTAGAAAGATAATGATCAATGGTTGGGTGAAAGGTATGTGGGAAAAAGGGTGACCAAGCTAACTACATATGCATTAGGAAAGTGGGTGTTGTCTACATAGTTCCATGGATAGAGGATCCAATAGAAACTTTAGGTCGTATGTAGTTTTAGTTCTGATTGGATGATTGTTAAAAAAGGAAAGAAGAATGAGAATATTAATCTTGAAAAATCTTGGGGAAGGAAATTCTATAAATAGGATGAGGTGTTTGTTAAATTAGAATCCCCAATTTGACATACCACATGGTCTAGGTTTTATTGAAGGTAGTGTTAGTTTTGATCAAAGAAAGTGGGTCTATAGAGGGTGGAGAGTAATACTCTTTAAGAACTAAGTAATGGAGAAGGAATATCCAAGATAGAGGCCTTGTTTCATTTGGGCTTTGGTTAAATTTTAGTGGATGAAAGTAAATGTGGATTGAAGAGAGTTGGTGTTAAATGGTTGTGTTAGGTCAAATAAGGTGATGCAAAAAAGGAGTGGATAAAGTATGCCCCAAAATGTGAGGTAAATAAGGAGAAAGAAATATCCAATACAGTGTTCATTGATTAATTAATTTAATAGGTCAAAGGTTGTGTTATGAAAGGTGGAAAGATCATGAGACATATTTATATATGAACCCATGATATAAAAAAAAGGAAAGAGTATGATGTATTTTCAAAAAGGGGAGGAGAAAGAGTATTTTCCCACAATTGGTCAGGTAAAAGAGGAAGGAAAGATAATTCCCTCCAAAAGGGTTGGGCCAAAATGTTTATGGTTAATGGTAGATGAGGAAAGGGAAACATCTATAGGGTTAGGCAAATTTTGACTCCCAAATAGGCACATGGGGAGGAGTATCTCCAACTGGTTGAAATTTGGGTGGATTCTAAATAGGTTTCTCTAATTGGATATACCACATGTTAGATTTGGGGGAAGATTTGATAAGTAGTTAATTAAATGGGTTGGTTCTAATGTTTGAAGATGGGAAAGACATGACTTCCTAAGTAGTCATGAAAGTATAAGGAGGAGGAAGAGATGCTATAATTGACAAAGACCATGAGGGAAAGATGGGCGAGTTTAAAACCATAAAACCCTATCATGCTTTTGTTTTTTATTTGTTTGATGTTTAAAGAAGGTATCTTGATCACATGGTGTCAAGTAAGCTCAAATCCCTTGATTTGTGGAAGACAAAAGAGGAAATGGATAAAAAGTAGTGGGTGATAGGTAGAGGGTGATAGGTAATGGGTGAGGAAAAATGGGTGACCTTATTATGGGAATAGCTTACCCATTCTCTAGGTGACCTAAGATCCATGATAGACAAGTCCATGTCCTGTGCTAGATATAGATTGATCGATATGGAAAGTCTACTAATGTTATAAAAAAAAGGGAAATTTGAGTATAAATTTATTGAGAATGTTTGTATTGTTTTTGAGAAAGGGTCTTTTTTGCATTTTTGATTTTAATTTTGAGAAGTTTGTAAAGATAATCGGTATAAGAAGCTTCAAATGATTAATTTTAATTTTTTTGACTTAGTCATCCTTTGAGGGAGTGGTCTAAGTTTATTATGTGTTCAAGTTTTATATTTGTCCCTTGAGGGAGTAGTATATTCTTTAAGTAAGCTAGATATGGGGCAGTTATCCTTTAAGGGATTAGTCTACAAATGCCAAAAATAGTTTGTGACCCAAAATATTATTTTGGTATCCCAAATGGTAGAAATTATAGTTTTTAGACATGGATAAGTCTATGTAGGTCTAGAGTTTTTACTTTATGGAGGCAAAGCCATAACATAAGGAGGTAAAAGAAGTAGAATATGGTTTAAAAGATGATGATCATGGGATTTCATTTAAAAAGGGATGAAAAGTATCCATGAGGATCATGCCATGGGTAGATCCATGGTATCCATGCTTAGGATTAGGCAAAGTTTTGTGACGAATAATCACATGATCCAATTTTATTCATTTATCCTTAAAGGGAAGGGGATGAAG
Organism: Torreya grandis; assembly: GCA_037957365.1. Lineage (NCBI taxonomy): Eukaryota > Viridiplantae > Streptophyta > Pinopsida > Cupressales > Taxaceae > Torreya > Torreya grandis. The sequence continues at coordinate 989,704 of JARHVA010004463.1, forward strand.
GTGATAAGAAATAAGGGATGAGCTTAAGTTAGACACCAAGGTGATAAAGAACTTGATTTAACCAAAGAATAAACATGTAAAGGAAAAATTACTTGAGGAGTTTGAGGTTTTGTATGCCCAAAATCCATGCTGATAAGAATGGTTGATGTCCATTAAGAGAGTGGATGTTCCCCAAATACTTTCTAACACTTACTAAATTGTGAAAGGGATTGAAATGGGCAAAAGAGGTTAAGTTGGATTGGTGATAGCTTAGTGGAGAGAGTGATTTTCAAAAAGTTTGAGGAGAAAATGACTCCTAATGGTTAGGTTAATGCTGTCAAAATGGGTTTCCCTGATTTGATGTACCTTATGGTGGAAGGTAAGGAGAAATGTTACCTTTGATTGGGTAGATAAAAAGGGGAAAGGTGACCCTCCAAATATGTTGGTAAAGAAAGATAAAATTAATCTATAAATGGTAGGGAGAGGGTGAATCCCAAGTTTGTAGGAAAAGTAACTCCCTTGAATCAAAGGTGGGGAAAGTTATTCCCCAAAATGGGTTTGGGTTGGTAGGGTGAAGGAGAGAAGAACTCAAAAAAGGAGGGTAAATTAAATGCCCCAAATGGTTCAGTTTGGTAGGGTGAAGAAGAAAGGAACTCCAAAAAAAAGGAGGAGAAATTAAATCCCCCAAATGGTTTGATTTGGTAGGGTAAAGGAGAAAGGAACTCTAAATGGTCAAAGGTCAATTGGTTAATAGGTTCAGTTAATAGGTTGGGTTATTTTTTGAAGTTATGGTTAACTAATTAATAAATAGTCCAAGCCTTATGGAGGGAATGTTCCCCCTAGTTTTCTCCTTCCATGGGTGGTCAAAGATGGGAAAAAGATCACTAAGAGGAAGTATGGGTTAATACGAAGGTTGAAGAGGGGTGAGGATGACTTCTTCCATCTCCAAAATGGGGTGTTAGTGGTTAGTTATTAGTGGTTAATTGGTTAAAGTTAAGGGTGGTGGTTTGGGTGGAATTTTCTCTATAGTTCCAAGGATAGGAAAATGAGGTTGGATTATGTCTAGGTAGGTAAGGGTAGGTTTTATGGGTTAAACTTGGTATTAGTTGTTAGGTAGGTTTTTTATGGTTAATTTAAAAGTTGTGTAGATGAGGATTGATTGATTGGGTGTAAGGGTTAGTTTGATGGGTTGGAAGAGGTAGAATAAATAGTTCATATAGTGTTTTAGTTGGGTTGGTTTGAAAGGTAATTTTGAGTAAGGTAAGGTGGATAAAATGATTGTGGATAGAGTTTGATAAATTTCAAGTTTGGCTTGGTTAATGGTTGATAAGCTTAGGTTGATGTTAGGGGAGATAGGGTTGATGCTTGTTAAGGTAGGTTCATCAGAAGTGAGTGAAAAATATTGGTGGGTTGGTTCCCCATAAGTGGGAGAGATAAATTGGTTGATGGGGTCCCTATAAGTGAGGGGAAGTGGTTGATTAGTTGGTTTGATCGGTTGAAAGAGGTAATAGAAATGACTTGGTTATTTTATTGTTTGGGTTAATTTGAGAGGTGATGTTAGATGGATGATGATAGGTAAGGTTAGATAAATGAGAATTTTGGTTGGGTCAATGGTTGATAAGGTTGGGTTGAAGATTGGCAAGGAAGATTCCCAATAAGAGGGAGAAGAAGATTGGTTGGTGGATTCCACATGAGTGAAATAAAAGGGTTGATCGGTTGGTTTGATACAGGTGAGAGAAAAAGATAGGTTGGTTGGTTTCATGTAAGTGATTTCAAAGGAAAGTGGAGAAGTTTCCACTTGGTTGGTAAGTGGTTGGGTTGAAGGTTGAATTATATGTTCTTTAGTTATGGATGAACTAAGAAGCAAATCTAGTGAAAGGGCCTCATCATGTTAAGGACTTTGAACATAGGTTTCCTCAACAAAGAGTGAAGGAAGAGTTTGAATGATTGATTGCTTAAATATATCTAAGGCTAGATTGGGGGAATGCGGAGAATGCCTTTTGAGACCTCCTTGTGATCGATGAGGTTTTAGATGAGCCTCCTAAAGGAGCCACATATATCAATGTTATGTCCATGGGTGCAATGATAGGGTAAAATATCATTCTCTCTAAACTATTTGGCTTTGAAGGAGAACTTTTGATGGGATTGATTGGAGGGAGGTTGATGAAAGAAGACTCCAAGAGTTTATCAAGGATGGAGGAATAAGATTCCCTTAGTGAAGGGTATCACTTAGAAGGAGGGTGAACCAATGACTCTTTAGGTGAAGAGTTAGTTGGTTGGTTTGATTAAATCGATTAGTTGATTAAATTGGGTTGGAATGATGAGTTGGGTTGGGTTGATTGGTTGAGAGGGTAGATTGGTTGAATATTTTTATTTGAGTTGAGGGGTTTTATTGAATGGAGAGGTAAAGTTGAGATCAAATAAGATAGCCCAAGTCTTGATGTTGAGACAAATAAGGTTGCTCCAAAATGGGTTGGGCTGTTTGACATGATGGTTGGGGTATGTGTCTCAATGATTGATGGGGTTGAATAGTCTGAAGTTGGGGTTGTTTAGGATAATTGTTGAATTCGTGTTGAGGGCTTGTTGTTTGAATATGAGGAGGGTGAAATGGTTTTTGATGAGTGGTTGAAAGGTTTTATTTGAATTTTGATTGATGATAGGTGATATTTGGTGGGTCATGGGTACCAAAAATAGCTAATTCCATTTTGTTAATCTGGTTCTATAACATTATAACTAGCTCAAGTGGAAGTTGAAAATTGTTGGTTTGTTGGGAGTGATATTTGATGGGTAATTGATAGAATTGGATTGGTTTTGGGTAATATTGGGTTGGTATTTTTTGGTGAAGTGACCAACATGACCTTGATTTTGAAGTGAAAAAGGTTTCCACAAAGTGGTGTTAGGGGATTGAAGTGAAGGGGGAGTAGGGTGATCAAAGGTGTGATGAGGTTGAGGGGGTTGAGATGTGGGTTGAAATGAGTAATCTAAAAACTAGTTATGTTAAAATTGTTAAGGTTGGGTTTGGCTATAATAAGGGTCAAGTGATTGAGGTTGAAAGTGTTGATGAGTTATGTGTTGGTAGAGGTAATGGTTAGATGGTTGTTGAGAAGTGAGATGGGGTTGGTCATAGGTAACATCAAGAGAAAAAGTGGCACATGATGTAATATATCTCACTACGGAGTGATGATTTTTCTCCATGACCCTAGTAAATTTAGGATCTCTAGGAGAGAAGATAGGAGGGTTCTCTATTGAACAAAGCAAATGGAGACAATATAGATAAATATAAGATAATGGAAGGTAAGTTTTTTATAACTCACACAAAGAGAAGACAAGAAGAAATCAAATGAATCAAAGCATATACTAAAAGTGCATTTAAGCTTAGGATTTTTTTTAATCTTACTTTTGGATTATGCCTTAGGTTGTGAAAGAGTGTTAGAAGACTTGGCTTGTAGAGCGGGTACTAGAAGAGAAGTCTAAGGTTGGTTTCAAGTTTTTTATGGTTCTCAAATAAAATATGTACTAAAAATAAGTATGTGGCTTGATATTGGGCCTTGCTTCCCTCACTTCATGCACATAAAGTCAAGTCAAGACACTTAACCGATATATCATTTTTAGATTTTATACTCAGCCAGAGAACTAAGTTGGTCCTCCTCTTGGTAATGACCTCCAAGTAGGATCATCAAAAAGGGTAAGGTGATCTGCTATGTGATGAAATCCTAGTCAGGCCTTATTTCAGATATGTTATGATGTTCAGATTGTGATGTGGTTTGGTTTGTGTAACATAAGTGATTTAAGGTTAAATTATTTTGCCTTTAATTAAAATATGTGTGCTAATTAAGACAAGAAAATAATGGATGCAAAGATTTATTTTATACCCAAAATAAATTTTTAGATTTCATTTGATGAGCATATAATAAAGAAGAAAGGGAACTAGGCCCCATAACAAGAAGAAATGAAACTAGGGTCCCACTGGGCTTGCCAAAATGTTTATGCTAGAATTTTCACTTTTAAAACTAAGAAATAAAGAGATAAAAGTTTTTAAAAAAAGGTAAAATAGATATGGTATAAAAACTTGGTAGAAATGTGCACATGAATCAAATGAAGTGGATAACTCTTCTTTGTCTAGGGGAAGATGACATGCATAAGAAAGTACTCAAATCAAGCTTGTTTGTTAGACAAGTAGGAAGGGTAGATTGCCTATCCCAAGAAAGCATGAGCTATCTATGGAAGCTATCAATCCACTGTTTGATACAAGTTAATACTAAAAGGAAAGAAAGGAAATTTACATGCATGAAAGTAATAGAAATGAATACTTTGAAAATGTAAACTAAATATCTAATAAACTAATAAAAGAGATGTTAAGTTACTAAATAATTGTTTTATTCTATTTTGGTATAGCTTGGTATAGACAATGGGAAAATAAGGTCTAGTCAAGGGTGTGGATAAATGGTAGAAAGATGAGGGTCTTGGGTCAGAGTACTAACCATCGATAGATATAGGTAACTATTTCCAATTAGGTAACCATCAATGGTTAGGGGTAACCATCAATGATTACTTAATGGGATTGGGAATCTCATAAATTTCTATAGGTAGAGGGGTGAGATCAAGCTCAATTTGATGCAAAAGGTCTATTTTGGATCTGGAAATGATAGGATGAAAAGGCATAGGGTCCAAACTAACAATAATGAGATGGGAAGGCTGTAAAGAGGTAAGAGCTAGATGGGAATATCCAAGTAGAATGAAGAAAGACAAATGAATAGCTTACCTATTTTGAAATGGTTTTAACAGCATAATTGTATGTAAAGGAGAGCTAGAAGAAATTCACCAGAGTTTTGGGTTGGTGGTTGCTAGAGAAACCTATGTGAAAAATCATTGAATTCTTGGAATACTTGAGTACTTGTATGAATATAACCTGAATGTAGAATTTGGATATTGATTTGTGGATCCCTTTCCTTTTCTTGCTTACTTCCTTTTAGAAGAAAAATGTGATGGACTAAGAAGGATAAGGATGATGAGTAAAAATGCATTATGATGTGTTAGAGGATAAGTTGGAGAAAAGTATTAAATTTTGTTCTTGACTGCCTTGAGAAGAGCTAGTGATGAGTTGCTAGCTTGGGGACCTAACTATCGATGGTTAGGGCAACCATTGATGGTTACCCCTAGCTGTCAATGATCAAGGTGCCAAGCAAAAGTGGTTTTAAAGAGGGTCAAAGGGTAGATAAAAGGGTGTTAGATAGAAAAGTGAGTTGATTTGGCCAAGTTTAGCTAACTTGGACTCAAGGTGGGTTGGGACATGTTAGATGAATGGGTTAGATAAAAAATAGGTCATTTTGACATTTAAGTGTAAAAGAGAGGATCAAGGCACTTTGATGACTAAAACTAAGTGTGTAGTTTTCTAGTGTCTATAATGAGTTAAGGAGTAGAATATTTTATTGACTATATATATGACTTGTAGGTCATATTACTAATGATATAATGGTTCTCTTATAGTTTGAGGATATGCGAATAGGTTTGAGTATGCATATGAGGATAATGTGAATGAAGAAGGAGAGAGATTATGGCATGCTTATGTGAGAAGCTTGTATGAAATATAAATGGAGTTTATGCAAGGGTTAGATAGTCAAATATACATCATCAAGTGTTGAAGAGATTAGTTCTAAGGTGGATTTGTCCAATTCAAAGGAGGGTCTAAAGGACTCGATCTTCCTTAGGGGTAGTTGCTCTTTGTGAGATAGGTGTTTCACTAAAGGCCTTTGGTCAGGAGGATTTGATCAGGGGTTTTTGGTCTAAAGGACTTGACCAGTCTCTTATTTGTGATTTCTTATTAGACAAGTGGGTTTTATTCCCCATGAGGGTTTTCCACAGGAACTATGTGTTGTGTGTTTGATCTTATGTATGCATTGAATTAATGAGCTCTCTTTTTAATGTTGCTTAATCAAGTTAGTATATGTTGATTATTTAATAGTTTGAAAGGATTATAATTGAAATTAAAATATCTATGCTCATTGATTTACCCCGCCTTTCAGTGATTGTACCTCTAATAATTGGTATCAGAATAGGTCCTTTAGTAAAGTCTTGACAGCTTGAAGGTGATCTAAGGTACAATATGGGTAGTCATCAAGGAGGTTTCTCTACTAATCAAGCACCAATGTTCAATGGATCCAATTATGCTTTTTAGAGTGCAAGAATGAGGACATACATCATGTCCCCAGGTTTTGACATTTAGCAATCTATTGTGGATGGTTATTTTGCACCTACTATTTCTCCATCCATTATTTTAGATAAGAATTTGTTTGAGAATAATTCCAAGGCAATGAATTCTATCACTTATGGTCTTTCAGAGACTGAATACACCAAGGTAATCCATTCTAAATCTACTAAAGATATATGGGACAAAATATAGATCATTTATGAAGGAGATTCAAAGATCAAACTTACTAAGTTGTAAACTCACAAAAGGCAATTTGAAAGTCTCAAGATGAAGAAAGAAGATTATGTAGCATCCTTTTTGTAGAGATTTGATGAGATTGTGAACATCATCAAAGATCTTAGAGAGAACCTTAATGAAACTATTGTAGTTCAAAAAGGTATTAAGGTTACTATCCCTCAAGTTTGATCCTAAAGTATCTATTATAGAAGAAAGTCATGATCTTACTCAACTAAATTTGGCTAAACTGCATGACATCCTTACTGCCTATGAGATGAGGAAGAATGGTGATATACCACCAAAGAAGGAAGTAAATTTCAAGGCTAAAATGAATCCAAAGAAGAAGTTCCAAGGTAATAAACCCAAGGAGGATGACATTTTTGATATAGATGAGGATGAATTAATTAATTTGATTTTAAGGAAATTAAAAATAGGTTTAGGCAAGTATAAGGGTAAATTACCCTCAAATGCTTCAATTGTGGAGAGGTAGGACATTTTTCTAATAAGTGTCCTCATATATATAATAAGGATGATGATGAAGAGCATGATCAAGTCATGATGATATCAAGATATATTTTAGGAATGATAAAAGAAAAAAGGGATTCAAAAGGTTTGATAATAAGAATAAATACTTCAAGGACAAGAAGAGTCTCTACACCAAATAATATTTTAGCTCATTAGATGAGAGTAAAGTTAGTGACTCATAGTATGATCATGAATATGATCGTTCTATTGAAGATGAAGCCCTGTTCATGGTTAAGGAAGGTAGTTGTCCACATCAAAAGGAGTCTACTTGGAGTGATTTAGATGATGATAAAGATGAGGTGGATTATGATATTACATTGATTATTTCTTTTAAATAACTAAATATTGAGAAGATCAATAAGAAGATGAAATCTAAACTCAAGGAATATGAGGAGCAATTTAGTGTGTTTGAGGCAAGATTGGTTAAAGAATCTAGAGAGCATGAAGGTGTTATCATATTTCTTAATTCTAAGTTGGAATCTATGTCTACAAGTCTAAAAGCCAAACAATAAGAATGCTCACTGTATGCTTATGATATTTTTTCTTTGAAAGATAAGTTAGAGAAGTTTTCAAGCAATGTGAAATCATTTATCAAGTTTGATAAAATTACTAATGATCTAGATGATCTCCTAAAGAGTCAAAAGTTAGCTAGTGATAGATTTGGATTGGATTTTAATGAAGATACCAAAATTGCTTCTCAATTTGACATGAATGTTAATGACATAAAGGTAGATCAACCTTTGAATAAAAATCATCAGATAAAAAATTAAGGTGTTGGTAGAATGAAAACAAATCAAATCAAACAACCAAATACCATGAGGTATGTAAATTTTAATGGTTACTTCTAAAATTGTAATTAGTTTGGGCATAGAGATAGATAATGTAAGTTACCTATTATAAATGAGTATGTATGGAACTATGATGGGGTTCATCAATCAAAAGGAGTGAGCAAGGTTAAGTGCTTCAATTATGTTAATGAGGGACACTTTGCTAAGCATTATCCAAATAAGTAAAGGCAAGGTAACTCTTCTTCAAAAAGAGTAGTTTGTTTCAGTTGTTATGACATTGGACACATTGATAATTATTTTATAAACAAGGTAAGACAATCTTAGTTTCCATCAAGGAGTATGGTTTACTATAGCTGTGAACAAAGAGGTCACATTGCTAGATTCTACAAGCAAAGGCCATTAAGTCAAAATAAGTTCAATTAGGGTCCAAGAGTGCAAGGAGGAAGGAAAGTTAGCTCTCATGGAAACCAAAGGTGGTAAGTGTGAGTCAAGATTCATCTATAATTACAATTAATCTATTTACTATGGTAGAGAATGCTTTAGGAAGTTGAAGAGTGCCAAGGGCTCTCATTTTCTACTCATGATGTGAATAAAGGGACCAAGATCAAAGAGAAGACCAAGGTGTTGGTTGAAGCTAGTTATGAGGTATGTATGGATTCAAGTGAACATCCTACTATTGTTAATCAAGCTTCATGAAAATAACATCAACTATTAGTGCCTAGTGATGAGGTTCAGAACTACAAGGTTGATTATTCAAATGAAACGGTATGTTAAGATTCCATAGTTACTCCATGTGTTGTCAATTATATATTAGAAGAAAAAAAGAGTGATATATAAAAGGAATCAGTTGTCATAGGTTATAATAACAAGAATAATAAGAGAAATAATTATTACAGCTATAAGAGATTCTAATGATTACTAAGGAGATGTGGGCCACTCCTATCTTCACTTTATTTTAGAGCATTATGGTAAAGCGGATGTCTCTACCTATGCTTCTTAGGAGACATATTTATTATGGAGAATCAAGTTTGTGTGATAAATATCATAATTTCAAATTTTATAAAGACTTGTGTTGATCTTAAAATGTCATTAGTTAAGGGGGAGCAACAAGTTCATGAGCTTGCTCCAAACATTTATGAAAGAGCTATAGTATAGGGTCAAATGGGTGTTTCTAAGTGGCCTAATGAGACTGATGCAATGTCAAGAATATTTTGATGCTCATAAAGTTATATTAACTTACTTTTTATGTGTTTTAGGTGATTTCAAGCTTTGAAGATCTTTTGTGTGTAATTAGAAAAAATTTGTTTGCTCTCAAGTTTCCTAATTTATGCTTAAGAGTATGTAGGTCCTAAAATGAGTTATAGGATATATGGGTTTCCAAAGATGTGAAATATCAAATATTTTTCCATAAGTGTATAATGTTTTTCTCTAGATGTACAATAAGTTTCAAAGGTAGATGTTGACCAAAAGGAGGTTTGTTGACTCTATTTGTTTTGAGATTCTAGGGTTTTGGGCTTTACTATAAAAATGGTTTTCCTTGTGAATTGAAGTATGAGGATTCTTAATAGGTTTAATAGGCCAAATTGGTTGTCAAATCAATCTTCATAGAGATTTAAATGTTTATGGTTTTCAAATTATTTATGTTTTTGTCAAGATGGAGGTTTAATTGGCTAATAGGTTTGTGAAGGAAGTATATTACAAAGGATGAAATATTTATTGAAATTTAGTTTGATTTATTGGATATATGATATTGATCCATAAATGAATTTTTAGGTCTTTTTAGTGTGTTTACTAAACGTTGTGGGCTCTACAAGTTCTAAGTAGGGCTACAAGGGGTCTAGATAGGTTTAGTAAGAAGAAGAGTGTTTTGTGTTCAATTTCTCCAAAAAAGTAAGGAATGAGTATTTCAAGGTTATTTATTAGGTTGGTTTATTAAATTTTTCCAATTTGGTGAGTTTCATGAATTTTTTCTGGTGGTCCTTGAGGTAGTTTGAGAGAGAAGGATAGTAAGCCTGTATGTTAATTCTTCATGGTGTATGGATATCTGAAGATGCTTAGAAGGTGTAATTACTCAAAAATATTAGGGGGAGTTCCTCTATGTTTATTGGTGAGTTATATTATATTTTATTACTTTTTGTGTTCTTTTCTCATTAGTTGCAGTGCTTGGTTGAAGAATCATGTTGGCATGTTGCAAGAGGAAGGTGTTAAGGAAAGAAGAAGTAGGCTCAAGGTAAGGGGGAGTTTATATAATATTTATAAGATGGTCATATCCTATTGGTGATCCTTTTAAGTACTTAGGATTATTTTTTTCAAACTTTGTCATTGTGTCAAAGGGGGAGAAAATTCCTATTATGGGAGTGCTCGAAGAGAGATAAGGAAGGGGAGTTGTATATTATTTTATGATGAGTGTTAAAATTAATGAAAAAGGGGGAGATTATTAGAGAGTTATTAATGATGTCATGGTGATGTCATGTAAGTGTCCAAGTGAGTGTATAAATTTCCTTGATATTATAAATAATAATGATAAAATGTGTAATGTGCATGAAGTGCCTTGATAGTCTAAGTAACAATGACAAAGTGTCCAATGTGCTTATCCTAGTATATTTGAAGGTGGCTTAGTTGATCTTATGTTTTGGAATAGTTATAGATGATTAGGGTTGAAATTGAAGTATTTATCATGTGAAAGAGCTCCCATAATATTTTTTCTATGCTTTGAATACTTTTGTGCATGAGTGGATTTCAACTGGTTGATCACTATTTTCATCTAGACATTTTGGGTCTAGTAATAAAAAATCTTAGTAGGTAGTTTGCTAACATCATAATTTCCATGGGTAGATGAGTCAATGATATTTGGTCATATGGTTATGATCACTTTAGTCCCTAGTTACTATGTTCTAAATTTTAAGTCATTTGATGTAGTACAACCAAAGATATGTGTGTACAAAGTTGGGCTCTTGTGAATTTTGTATAGTATTTTCTATGTTCAAATAGAGCCAAGTAAGCATATTGATGATGTCATATCTCACACATGTAAGGGTTATAAGATCAGATTAAAATATGGATGGATTATCCCATGTGATTTGATCTTATGTGCTAAATCTTAGGTCATGCAACTAAGCATAACAAAATATCTGCAAGTGCAAAGTTAGGCTACCAGGTAGTTTGTCAATATGTTCCCATTGCCAAATTTATATGTGGTAAGAAAAGTTGAGTAGGCATTTTGATGTAGCCATATTTCATACATGTGGTAGTTTTAGAATAATTTTTTTATATGGATTTATTTATTTTTATTCCTATTTGATTTTTGATATATTTTAGGTCATGCAATGAAGTGCATCAAAAGTTATGCATGTGCAAAGTTGTCCCTTCCAAGATAGTTCTTGACATAGTTAGCTTTGTGGTAGAAAAAAATGAATGAGCAGATTAATGGTGATATATATTTCACATGCAAAGGTTTTATGAGCTGATTAATACATGGTTGTATTTATATTTTAAATTAGAACATATGATCTAAATTTGAGAACATTTTAATGAGTGAGGTAAAATATATGACTATGCAAAGTTGGCCTTCTAGGCAGATAGCAATGGTTCCATAGTCTAGTTTTGCATGATGTTCAAGATTAGGACCAGATGGAGATATAATGACTCATGATCAATCATAAAATGAATATATATGATGTTCATAAAGTCAAATAAGTCAAAGTGTTCATTGGTTAACAAATTTAAATATTGATCTCCTTACAAAAGGATCAACAGAGCATGTTCATTCCAAGTTGTCTAGAAGTAGTGAGATAAGTACAAGTGTTCTGTTTAACATCAAGCAAAGATAAATACCAAGATTATTAAAATATATAATGGTTATTATATGTTTTTACATATATATATATATATATATATATATATATATAGTTCATATTGAGAAAGATGATTTCAAGGTGTCTAATGTTTAACACAAATAAAGACCAAGCTACGTACAGGAGATCAACGGTGTGCATTAAGTCAATATTATAGTATTGCACAAGATGAGGTAAAGTGTTCAAGGTTTAACATTTAGGCATTTTCACACTTTGAGTTAAATTTTATAATATATTAATGATGTGCGATTAATCTAAGTAGTGAGGACACAAGATGACATAATAGTTTTTGATTTTAACTGTGACCGTTTGAATTCAAATATTTGAATTTAATAAAAGAAAGACTAGTGCCTAGTTTTTTAGCCTTAACTTTTGATCTATACATAATTTTACCATGGTATTTAAATAAAATTTGTATATTACTCTAACATGCATCTATAAATATAAATTTTAATGTTTAAAAGTATGTATAGTTAAATTTATGAAGGTCCAAAGTTGACTGTGTCTTTGATTGTATTCTACAAGTGACCCAAGAAGGATATTCAATCTTATTTTATTATTTTTTGGATGTCTGTTGATGAATTATCTATTGTATCATGTTTTAGACTCCATAAATACTATTTTTGTGAATTATCAAGGTTTTACCAATGATATGAATTATAAACAAAGGTTTATAAGTTGATTGTGTATTCATTCATGGTGAATGTGTACATAGAATGTTGTTTGAGCAAATTTAGTTTTAGCATAAGGGTGTTGTGAAGTTTTTTATCACTTAAGGGGGACCTATAAATAATGTGGAATGGGTTCATGTATTGTAAATTGTTACTATGTTTCTTAGTTTTCTCAAAGAAGTGTCAAATACTTGAATGGGTCTCCATAGGACCTAAAAGTGACTTAAGCCTATTGAGTGAGAGTTTTACTTAAGTGTGACCCATGTTAGATGCCTTAAGGGTGAAGTAATGTGCTATGGATGATAAGAAAGTTTTAGGAATTGATAATTCATGAATCTTCTATAAATGGTGAAACCAAATGTGTTGGTTTCTAGACTTGTAATATAGACTTGATAGAGTGGTTTGTGTGTTAGTGTTGTGGAGTGAAGGAGAGGTAGAGTGCCTAGTATATGAGTTGAGGAGAAGAACAATTTTTTGATAGTGTGTTTGTCTTAAAATTCATATTACTGATGATATAATAGTGCTCTTATAGTTTTAAGATATGTGAAGATGTCTTAGTGTGCATATGAGGATAGTTTGAGTGAAGGAGAGAGATTATGGCATGCCTATGTGAGAGGCCTATATGAGATAGAAATGGAGTTTTTGTAGGGGTTGGATAATCATATATCCATCATCATGTGTTAAATACATAATTTCTAAGGTGGATTTGTTCACTTCAAAGGAGGGTCTAAAGGACTTGATCTTTCTTAGGGGTAGTTGTTGCTTATGAAATAGGTGTTTCACTAAAAGCCTTTGGTCTAGAGGATTTAATCAAGGGTTTTTTTTCTAAAGGACTTGACCAGTTTTTTATTTGTTATTTATTATAAAACAAGTATTCAATGTGTTTCAAGCTTGAGAGTGGGTTTTATTCCCTATGAGGGTTTCCCACAAGAACTATGTGATGTGTGTTTGATCTTGTGTATGCATTGAATAAATGAGCTCTCTTGTTAATGTTGCTTGATCAAGTTGGAATGTGTTGATTGTTTAATAGTTTTAAAGGATTGGATATGAAATTAAAATATTTGGGCTCACTAATTCACCCCCCCCCCCTCAATGATTATACCTCTAACAATATGATATCCACTAGATACTATTATTGGTTTAATCAGTGATATTCCACCTTAGTATCCCATGATTACATTTAATGAGATTGTGAATATAACAATGATTTAAAATTTCATGAATTATTCATATAAACCTAAATTGAGTAACAATTTAGGTAAATTATTATATGGATAAAGACATAGTACATTTGGATGCATAATATTACCTTTTCATATGAGATCAACTATATTAGCCACACCATTCCTAGAACTATAGAGTGATGGGGTATTCAATGAATTTTTAGTATATAAATACTTAGTGGAGTTAGACCCATAGTGAATTGATGTATAGAATACATATACTACTTTAGACACCTAAAAATTGCCACTAATGGCTTTCGACCGGTCTTCAGACTGATTCCTACTAACCTTTGAAAATTAAGCATAGGAATCACTGAACATCCCAAATTTACTTGTGCATCATTTTTCAAAGCTTATAATCTCATTGAGACATCTCTAATTAGGTTATCCTATCATATGAAACAACAACCTCTCAAGGATTCATCCCTAGTTATCATGCAATATCATAACAATCAATTTGTCTTATGGACTTTTTAAGTGGGGCACTTGTACACATAAATCAAATCTTGAAAGAACTAAATGACTAATTAGAATTAACTAACAAGCTAAACTAAATTAAGAGCCTAGTTGAATTATCCATTTTCAATTAATCAATTAATAAATAAATAAAAATCAAAAATATGAAATATTCTAGCTTTTCATGATTACCTTTGCAAGTTGTCAAGCCTTTGGAAAATATCTCACCCATGCCTATTCATTTAAAATCATGAGTTATTGACACCTTTTAACTCTACTAGGGTTATTTTACTCACTTATATTAGGTTTGAACCCATTAAATATTTAAATTAAACCTTAACTCACCTTGTGTAAGGGTTAGTTCTTAAGCCTATAAATACAAGTAATTGCATATTGAAAAGAGAGCTTGGAAATAGTAGAGTTATAATTTAGGTTTTATAGCATGATTTATATCAAATAGTGTTATAATACCAAAATATTGAGCAAAGACACATAAAATAATCATAAGACATATCAAGCCAAAATGGTGTCAAGGAGATAAAGAGCAAAGGAAAATCCATTATTAAAGACTCTTTGAGCACAAATTGAGCGAGCCACAAATGAATCATTTGGAACATTCAAGGAAGGTAAGAGATTATTATTCTTTTATATTTTATTTATGTTTTCAATTGGTTTTATTCATTAAGCTCCCCCTATGGTCTAGGATTATATATGTTATCATGTTAGTGTGTTCATTTAATTATTTTATGAACTAACACAATACTAACCTTCTCTCTTTATCAAATTCCTTGGTCATAGATGGCACACTCAGTGGCACATGCACCCCAAAAAGTTATTCCTAAGGATTTCTATATCACTCCCCTAATAATTTTCATGTCAAAATTTGATCTTGATAAAAAAATAGGTGAAAAATTCAAGATAAGGGATGTTTTTTTGGAAGCTATGAGGTTTCCCTATGTAATCATGATTTTTCTCTCAGGACTACAATATCGCAACTCACATAATTTTGGTTTTGCCTCTATTTTCATGGTTTTGTACCTAACTATTAATGTTATGCTAAATTTTTTTACTATAGGAAGTTATTTTTAATACTGTAATATCATGACTCTAAAATTCATGATATCACAACACCATGATTTCAAGAATCACAATATCACAAAACTATGATTTTGAGAATCATGATATCACATAACCATCAGTGATTATACATCTTAACTACTAGCAGCCACTACATATTTTTTTGGTTAAGTTATAATACCATAACTTTTAAAATCATGATATTACCCTGTGAGTTGCATTTTTGCATTGTGAGTTACATTTTTGCATTGTGTATACATGAGACTGATAAGCCATCTTTCGGGGTTTTATTTGGGGTCATCTGGACTTCATTTTTGATGATTTTTTTGAAACCATGTATTTTATCCTAAAGTTTTAGAATATGCTATTATTTTACCTTCAATTTTCATAAATATAAAAATCCCTCTAACATTTTCAAGTCATGCATGGAAAAGTGCCAAATTTTGAACATGTTTAATTCTTGAAGACGTCATTTTGGTGCCTAAAAGTAATGCTTAAGTATTGAAATTTTAGTTTTAGTGATTAAAAAGGAACCTAGATGTTTATGTTAATCATTTTTTTAAATTTTTAAAAATGTACACTTAGACCAAGGGGCCAAAAACTTCATTAACACTTCATTTAGTGCATAAAATTAACACTTAGATTGAAAATTCTTAAAAGTGTTTATTTTATGCTTGATTGTTTGTTTGTGAAAAATGAATAGTGCATGTATGCTCTCCCCTAATCCCCTATAGGGAACTTACATGACCAAAAATGCCTTTTCCTTATAATTTGTGCCTACTCCAAGGCATGAAAAAAATGTTGTTGAGGCTCTCCCTAGAACCCATATGGTCTGGGTGATCTAAAAGAAACCTCTAAAATCTTTTCATTTATTTTTATTTTATTCAAGTTGTCTTGTGAAGGTTATTTCATAGATTCTTCATGAGTTATTTATGGAATATTTGACATGAGGTTTCATCTCCCAACATTATTTTAACTCTGTTCCATGGTGGGGTATATAAATCAAGGTACATATATCATGAGAGCCAGGGATTGAATGGCTAATCTCTCTTTTCATAATGAAAACCCAAGTTAGGTTTGGTTAACCAACGGATCCCACTAAGTAGTCCATATATGGAATTACTGTGAAAAGGAATAGACCCCTACATAGTAATTTAATTGGTATGAACTCAATTGATGTGACACATCTCTAGTGTTAATCACACTTAAAACCATTTAGATGATCAAAAAAATTAAAATTTAGATCAACCCCACTTATCATGGATATATTTTTGATTCAAGGTGATTATCCTAAAGTTCCATGAAATCGTATAATATCTTGGGAGAAGGGGGGTGTAAAAACCCTAGTACTTCATGCACTTTTATTTTGGATTAACACTTAAAATCCTCCCAAGAGCATGTATATAGATGGATTTCAACAATATGATGAAACCTTGTAAATTTTAGGGATTAGGATGATTTACTTAGTTGTATTTGGTCTTTTTCTAGGTATTTTAGTATAAAACCATGTGTTTGATTATGTCATGTCAAAATGAGTCTTGTGTCTACATTAATCCATTATTTGAGGAGGCATTATGCCAAATATTTAACACCTTATTTTTACCTGAGTCTTTTGTCAAAAAATTTGTGTGTCACTTGATTGAATTGGGTAACATTACGCTTCCTAAATCATTTCAATTTTTACCTTAGAGTCCTAAAAAGAACTATTGTTTGCATATTTAGAGAGTGATAACGTTGTTATGCTATTCAAATCATTTTATAGACTCATCTTGCTTTATGTTCAAGTTTTCATTTCAAACTAACCCACATGTGCTTTTAGGATCTTTTTTTAGCACCATTATGCCATTCACCTTTATCGATCTTATTTGATCAAAAATCCTAGTTTTTGTAAATTGAAGTTTTAATTAACCTTGACAAGTTTGAATCTAAACATTGATTGATTTCTATTTAGGCCTTGTGTAATTTAGGATTATACACAAGAATTTCTATTTTGGGTAATGTAACTTAGGTCAATTCATTACCCAAATTCAAAAACTATTTGTTTATGCCTTTATTTGGGAGAAAATAGTCTATCTCCAAGTGCCTTTTGTTTCATTTCTTATGCCAATTTGATCAAGTTCATGTTTAAAGTCAAGTGTCTCATCTATTCCAAAGTGTTCCAAGTTTTTCATATTAAATAAACATTTGTTTTAAGTCTATATTTGGATGATGCATTTGGCCAAAAGTCCTATCACATGCCTTGTTTGAGCCTAGCTTTTGATGTCATGTTTAGCCAAATGACCTAGTAGCCTTTATTTTCCTAGATTAGACCTATTTGGAACACTTTGGACCTAGAGTTTGTAATTTTTTTTTAGAGTTCACCCACTTGACCTTTTTGTGTGAGAAATTTAACATTACACATTTGATTTGATGCTATTTTATACCAAGTCTTAACATAGACCCTTTTGGAGATACAACTCCATCCTTTGACCAAGTTAGATTGAGTTTGAACCTTTTGTCTTTTTAGATATTATTTTTTTAGAGTTTATATAAATTTAAACCCTTTTATTGTGAAACATTCAATATTAATTCAAACATGTCTCACTATACATGTAGTGGTGTCATGTACAATCTGGGATATAGTAATGTGGTCATATAATAAGACTTTTTTCAAGACCCCTATGGAGATGATGTCATTTTTGAGATGGATCTTTATCCATCTTACAACACTCAAATGGGGGGAAAAATCCAAGATATTTTGGCCTATTATTTGGTCAACACACTTCCATACTCAGAGTAGGACCAAGAACAAATGGCATAGTACCCAGCTAGTATACCTTTAGTTGCAGAACAAGTCCAATAAAAACCATACTATGTTACAATTACATCAACCTATGACCCTTATTTGTTTGATCGTCACTTTATTGTGAACAATTATGAGGTCTTAATCAGATTTATGAAAGTAGGGGATAAGTTTTTGGCATAATTTCCCTATAAAAACTTGCCAAGTTTAGTAAGAGCACCTTATAACATGCCTTACGACCAAAAAATTGAATAGACCTCTTCTATAAACCCTCAAGTTGTAGTTTTGATGTTGTATCAAGACCCTTGTATGATTTTCATAGTAAATGGCCTCATGGATGACCACTTCATACAGATGCAAACAACATACTAGACATATTTGAATTTAGCATGCAACTTCAACAACATGACCATGTTAAATGCTCCTCTTATTGAGATAACTCCTTTAATAAGAGTCATAATCAAATTGATATGCCAAGATAATTATGTTATAGACCCATTATCACAAATCAATTCAATGGGAAACATGTTCAATACCCTAACTATCAAAGAAGTATCTTTAGCTTCTATGTAGAATAGTGAGCCAAACATAATAGATAATACACAAGTATCATCCAATCTGAACCAAAGTGGTGTAAATGCATAAACAACTAGTCCACAACAAAATGTTCCTTTAGTTAACACCATGAGTGATTTATAAATGTATGGTGTAGGAATCGATACCTCCCAACCACAAATAACTACCTCTAACCCTAAACCAACTACTTCTTCAAGCATATAACTGCAAGGGTTAAGTAGTCAAGCAATAACCAATTCCATACCTCAAAAAAATGTGACAAATGTTACTCCACCATAATAGGTGATGACTAATGTTCTAAAACAACAAGCACTATCCAACATACCCAGTAACAAAGGTAAAAAAAATTGCCACCTCAATAGGGGGTAACCAATGTTCCACCTCTCTAGGTAGTGATGAACATACATCTTTAGTCAAAAACCTACATACTAATAAATCAAAAATGATTTTTAATCAATATCATACAAGTATTGGTTAGTGACAAATACCAAATCTCCAACATGTGTCTACTTCCTAATAAGGATTTACATAAACAAGAGGTTCTAATGTTCCACAAGTACTGATTAGGTAATAATTTCCCTTCATACTAAATATGCCATAAAATCAATTATAAGGCCTTGGTTCACAAGTTCCCCTTAATCTATAAGGTTTGAATAGTCAGTAGCAAGTCCCTAATCAACCTCAATAGGCACATTATTTCACTCTTAGCCATATCCTTCCATCTTAGCTATAATTTCCCCAAAACCAAGCCTACATACCCAATCTTAACCAAAATATCTCACTATAATGCATGTAATTTCAACAATCACATCGTAATCTATTTATTCATATTCATGGTCAATTCCCTAGCCAAACCAACATTCCCCAACAAATGCCTTCACTATACCCCAGTCAAAGTAACCCACTTGTGACTACCCAACTTGCACCTCAAGCTAGTGTTCCCTCTAGTTTCTTAGCCCAAGAACTATAACAAATGAAGGATACAATTATTGATATCTAATCTAGAAAGAAAACCAAGAATTTAAAGTTTGATTATGTGTGTTTTTACCCTTTCAACATGGACTATTTATAGATACTATTTCCTCCAGGATACAAACCACTAAAATTTGACAAATACAAAGGGAAAGGTGACCCTAAGGCCCACTTGATGAAATTATTTGTTGCTTGTTAACTAGTGGTCTATAGTGATATATACCTCTTACTATTATTTCTAAGGAACCTAATAGGGCAAGAATTATAATTGTTTCTAAAATTCCCCAAGAATTTAATTTTTGACTTTGATGGTTTTCAAACAAGTTTATGCAACATTTCTCCTACAATATCAAACATGATATTCAGTTGGTAGATTTGATGTAAGTCAAATAGAAGGCTAGTAAAATATTTTATAATTATCTACAGTGATGGAGAATATTTTCCATCATATTCACCCATAGTTTACCAAATAAATAATTAGTCGATGTGTTTACCAATAATTTACACGGTGAGATATCTTACCATCTAGAGCTATAGTCTACACAAACTTTTAAATAAATCATTGAAAAAGGATTTTTTATCAAATGAGCCCTTATTAATAGAGGTATTATTAAACTTACCTCACCAAAGAAAAACCAAAACAATGCCTAAAATTAGAACCAAGTCTAAGCACAAACATTGTAACCAACCCAGGTCAATACTTATGATAAACCTGAGAAATTCAATTGCAATAACAATGTTGTCATAAATGGAGTAACCAAGTCATGACATGTCCAAATGGTGTAAACACATTTGCTCATCCTATTTTGTATATACAAATTACTCCTAATTAATAACCTCTTTAGTAAACATAACAAATGTAATAGCCTAAACTAGTGCAATAAATGAAGTAGCCTTTGCCTTTACAAACCCCTCCTCCAAGGAGAGTTATGCCTACTCATTGCATCTTTATTGACCTTGGGTAACCCATTAAATGCATGTTTCACAAGTTCACTATCACTAATCTAATTAATTATCCTATTTTGAAATAATATCTTGAGGGCATAAACTATTTAGACCGATATAGGCAAAATGAATTCATCAGGTTAATAGACATATTTTACATCATTGTGTGAAAATTAAACATTTGATTGAGAATATGTTGGAAAATGGAGAGATCACATTGGATCATGGAGATTCCACATCTAACTAAAACCTAGAGATTTATCAAAACCCCTTTTCACAACATAATAACCAAAAACAATAACAACAACAGTAGCTAACACAATAACAACAATATCAATAGTCAAGATAGAACCAAAAAATCTAATGGTAGAACCAATAATGTTAGCCAAATGGATGGAAACAAGGCCAAAATGATGCCAATAATTAATAGACTTATCATGTATTTGCACATGAATACAAAAATGTTGTAGGCCATATTGCAAGAGGTTGTATTTCCACTATTTCAATCAATATGAGACCAAATACCAATAAAATGAGACCATTGCTAATTAATTCCACTAAACATTTGATTGAGAATGTGTTAGAAAATAGAGAGGTCACATTGGATCATGGAACTTTCACATCCAATCAAAACTTGGGGATTTATCAAAACCCTTTTCCATAATATAACAACTAATAACAATAGTAACAATGGCCAGCACAACAATAACAATAGTATTAAAAAATGGGATAGAACCAATAATGCTAGCCAAATAGATAGAACCAAGGCCAGAACAATGCTAACAATTAATAGACTTATCATGTAGTTGCACATGACTACAACAAGGTTGTAGGCCATATTTTAGGAGGTCATGTTTCCACTATTTCCATCAATTTTAGACCAAATACCAATCAAACAAGACTATTTCTAATTTATTCTAATCAACCAACACATGCCAATGATCCTTATTTGACTTGGGACTACATACAAGTATACCAAAAATTAGGGATTCCCACTTTTTTACCTTATATTTATAATTCATCATTGGCCTATGACCATGCACAAGTCTACTAGTAATCAAGACTTATCCTACATGGCCCCTTCATCATCATTTATTAGCAATAATGGTCCTGTATCTAATCCTAATTATGTAATCATAACTCATTGGTATAATATTACCATACCAAGCCCACATTCATATGTCACTTCACCCATCCAACCACATATTCTAGCTAGGAACAAACCATTTACCATTGTGCAAGAAAATACATTTGATATTATGGAATAATTTTAAAATACACCAGCACAAATCTCCATTTTGGATTTATTGTGTATGTCCACCATCTATAAGAGCATCTTAACAAAATTCCTTGGCTAATCCCAAGTTCCTAATAATATGTCTCTAGATACATTTCAAGCTTTGGTTAAACATCTAGCTCTAGGCTAATAATTAACCTTCGACCAAAGTGATATGTCATCCCTTGGCCCTTTGCATAACAATCCATTATACATTGAAGTTGTCATAATGTAGCAAAAAGTGAAATGTGTCCTTGTAGGCAATGGATCAGGTCTAAATATCGTGTCTTTAAAGCTCAAGCTTCTTGAGTATACCATAACTGATCTCCAACCATGAATGATCACAATCAAAGCCTATTATGATGAAGAATAGGAATCACATATCACCATCATCAGTTAGTTACCATTGGGACATTGAACCATGATAAATTATGCCATGTGTTAGACCTTGATTTGTCATATATTATTCTTTGGTAGACCTTGGATACATAACATATGTGCAATCCCTTCAACACTGTAGTAGTGTATCAAGTTCTCATATTCAAGTATGAAGATTACTATCCATGGTGATTTGCAACCATACAAACATTGTAAGCATTTAGAGGCTGAGTACCAAAGCTATAACTACCATTTTGGTTTGAATTTAGTTCTTAAAAAATACAAGGGAAAAGAAATAAATTTTTATTCACCATAGGCCAACTACATTAATCCTAATACCCTTGATTCACTTTCCCACATGATGCCTCCTAAAATGTCTAATCATTATACTATCTTGTCTAATGGCCCAAGAGAATATTTAACCCAAAATACATTCCACATTGCCAAGCTTCCATAGAACCCCAAGTCCTATAGAAGACCTAAAACAAAACCACCTTCCCTAGAATGGAAAAGGAAGGGTAAAGCCAAACTACATAGTCTAATACCTATCATTTTCATAGTAGCCACTATCCAAGAACAAGACTCACTTGTAGATGATGAATCATGGTTTTATAATGACAAATTGGCTGACTTTTACATAAATTCCAAGTATCCTATTTCAAACAAAATCATGGAGAACCATGTATATGAAGGAAGAGGCCTTGGTCTAAATCAATAGTGTCTTCTCAATCAACTACTCGGTACAAAGGAACCTATGAACTCAGACTTAATCCACTTTGGGGTGACCTCATGTACCTAGTTTGTGTTTGAATGCTAACAACTAGTGATGATGATGTTGATAGTAAAGCAATGTTTTATCATAACCCTTTCGATGACCTATTCAATACCAATTTTTTTGATACCAATACCATTTGTACCCTTTGACTAGTTATTCACCATAATTGGCTTCCTTTATATTGTCCTCAATAAATAGACTAAAACCAACAAGAATCAATAGTGTTGATCGATGAGTTTTAGAATGATGAGACCTTATACAATTTTTTAGGCCTAAGGTAAAATGTTATATTTTGAGATCACAAACAAGGGTTCTTAATTAATTTGGATCTTGAAACTTATTTTGGAGAATGGGTGAACACCATTATCCATAAATAATTAAATAAAACATTGAGGTCCCAAAGTCAAAACCTCTTTGAGGCACTTTTAGACTAGGGAAATAGTAAAGAGAAAGGCCAATCTAGTATTGAAAACCTATTTTTGGCACCATTAGATGGGGATGTTCAACCTTCCTCAAATATGGCTTAGGAGACCACCAACGATGAACTTGCCTATGGGTATGAGTTCAATTTTTAAGAACATGAGGCTTTTGATTGAATCATCCAAGAGTTTCCAATAGTGTTTGTCATGTGTCCATCTCTACCACTATGAGATTCTAATTCCTCATGCCTCAAAGAACTTGAATAGTCAGTCCTAATAGAGGATTATATCATTGCAAACCAATTTAAGTCTTTACCAACCATTATAGAAGATGGTTCAAATCTTCTTATGGAGAATACTATGAAAGTTAACATCAAGACTCTAGATGACCGAAAATGGATCAAATTAGGTGCATCCCTCATCGAGGAGGAATGTGGAGTCTTTACCACCCTTTTGAGGGAATTTGTTGATATATTTGCTTGGGTATACTTATACATGCTAGGTTTGGACCCCACCTTAGTTTTACACCACCTTATGGTCTATCTTGATGCCAAACCTAAAAAAACAAAAATTGTGCAAGATGCATCCTCACATTATTATCTTAGTAAATAAAGAGTTGTAAAAACTCTTGGAAATAGGATGTATTCAATCAATTAATTACTCTAAGTGGATATCAAATGTTATACCAACTAGTAAGAAGCTAGAAAGAATCATAATATGCACTAATTTTTGAGACATAAACAAGACCTACCCAAAGGATGACTTTCCTTTTCCAAACATTAACATGATAGTCAACTCCAAAATGGGATATGAAATGCTTTCACTGATGGAAGGATTTTTAGGATACAACCAAATCAAAATTGCACCAAAAGACCAAAACAAAATAACATTCACCACACTATGGGGAATGATCTATTATTAGGTTATGTCACTTGGTCTCAAAAACACTAGGGCCATATACCAAATATCCATGGCCATCATATTTAATGATATGATGCATGACATTATTGAAGACATCGATGAAATATTAGGAAAATCAAAGACTAGGGATGATCATCCAACAACACTATGAAGGATATTTGAAAGACTATCAATACAAAGTCAAGCTCAATCATAAGAAGTGTGTTTTTGGATTTACAATTTATGTCTCATGGGGGCATTGATGTTAATCAAGCCAAAGAATAAACCATTATAGAGATGCCACCACTGACCAATTTGAAGTAGCTCCATAATTTGTAGGGCAAGATATAATATATTAGATGCCTCATATATCAATCATCTGAAAATTACCACCCATTCACACACTTGTTGAAGAAAGGGGTGGAATTTCATTGGGATAATGAATACTAGAAATCTTTTCAATAATTAAAGGACTATCTTGCAAATCTACCTATTTTGTTGCCACTAATGTTGGGAAAGCCATTCTTACTATATCTATCAACCGCAAATAAATCCATAGGGTAACTTCTCACTCAGCATGATGGTAATGTAAAGGATTATGTCATGTATTATTTAATTCATATATTGGTCATGTATGAACACAATTATATGCCCATTTTTGTTTATCTATGGTCTTAATAGCTCAAAAAATATGACATTACATGTTGAAAAATAAGACTATGGTCATTTCCAAAGTAGATCCACTCAAGTATCTACTATCTAAAATAGCTTTACAAGGATACATGGCCAAATGGATCATGCTTTTGAGTGAATTTGAGATAGAATACATCAACTAGAAATCCATCAAGGGATAAATTATTGTAGATCATCTGGTTGAAGCACCCCTTGCAGATATAGAAACTCTAATATTCCAATTCCTAGATGAATCCATTATGACCATCATTGAAACACATCTTGAGTAGCATTGGAATCTATATTTTTATGGATCATTCATAGCACATGGATTGGGGTAGGCCTTTTATTCATTACACCACATGGGGTTCTAAATCCTAAATCATTTTAGATCAACTTTTATTGTACTAACAACATGGTTGAATATGAATCACTTGTTCCAGGGCTTTGGTAAGAAGTACAATGGAACATACATCTCAAGGTTTATGGTGATTTTTTGTTAATCATCAATCAGGTTACAAACCATTTTCAAACAAAAGATAACAAGACGGTACCATATAAGGCCGTGGTTTATACTCCCAAACAAAAATTTATCAATATATATTTTGAACACATACTAAGGGATAGTAATAAAATAGCATATGCCATGGCCACCATTAGATCTCTAATTTATCATACAAATACAATAGAAGGACACCAATTCCTCATTGAAAATCTACTAGTTCTAGCTTATGAGCCTTCAACCATTACAATGATCGATGATATTTATGGTCCTAATTCTATACATTATTCATACCCATACACCTATCTTCATGATCAAATACTACCACCAGACTTATCCTATAAATAATCCAAAGCCTTTATCTACCTTGTCACACATTATACCTTACTCAAACCAACCCTATACCACCATAATTTTAATGAACTCTACTTCATTATTTAACTTTAGAAGAATCTACACTAGCATTATAGAAAGTTCAAAAAGGAGTATGTAGAACCCACATTGGTAGGGATGTCCTATCTAAAAATCTCTTGCATAGTAGGTATCATTGGCTAATGATAGATGTAGATGCAGCTACATATGTAAAAAAGTGTGATAAATTTCAAAGTCATGTTAATCTAATTCATGCCCTGACTAAGAATCTAAAACTAATGCTTACACCATGGGCATTTACTACATGGGTCCTTGATCTCATTGGGAAGATAAAACCCACCTCATCCAATGGCCACAAACATATCCTTGCCACCACTAAATATTTCACTAAGTGGGTTGGAGTTATACCCCTCATGTGACAAGAAATCAAATTTCTAAATTCATATTCAACCATCTCATTTACCACTATGGTCTCCCCTTCAACATTATATTTGATAATGGTAGATCATTCAAGAACAAGGATGTCAAATCACTATGTGTTGAGTATAATATTACTCAACATTTTTCCATAACATATTACTCACAAGGTAATGACTAAGCCAAAACATCTAACAAAACCATTGTCAACATCCTCAAAAAGATTATCAATGATGTTGGCCATGATTGGCACCTCCAAATATTTATCTCCCTCTGGGCATACTATACCAATCATCATACTCCAATAAGAGCCATTCTATATTCACTTATTTATGGCATTGAAGCCATTCTTCCTATTAAGGTCAAGTTACCTTATTTTTGCATCTCTTTAAAGCATATCCTAGATGATGATGACTATCGAGTAGCTCACATATAAGATATGGATTTACTTGATGAGAAACTCCTATCCATAGTAAATGATCTTCAATCATATCAGAACTGACTTCATAACCACTATAATCGGCATGTTATACATAGAGAATTAGAGCTTGGTGATCTTGTTCTTAAAAAAACCAACAGAATACCATGGCTAAGAAGAAACACAAAGGCAAGTTCAAACTAAACTAGATAGGCCCTTTCATCATTGTTACAAACTATGGTGTTGGATCATATAGGCTCACTACACCAGATGGGGATGATCTTGATGAGCCACTAATCATTATACACCTCAAACATTACTTTGCTTGAGAGACCTAATGTATTATCTATGAGGTCCATTTTAGTTGTATCATAAAAATGACTTTCTTCCTTCTAATATACCATTATGTCACTTTTTCATTCAACCATACCATTCTATTATACTTTTCCTATCGACCAAGTTTTTTTCACCCTCCCTACCTAGCCTATTTGACCTCTGTTCCATTCCATTAGTTCCATGGCTAGTTTCAAGATGAAGATTTAGATTTTAGTTTTAGTAGTTGATTAATTTATTCTATATAGATTCCATATTTTGTATTATGATAGTGGTTTGTAATTTTCATCCTTCATTTCTTATTTTGTTTTATACTAGGTGTGTTTGATTATAATTGTTTTTAGGCAAATCAATGTTTCACCATCATGCTACTAATTATAATTACCTATGGAAAAATTAGTATCATTGACCTATGTTGTTTATTTATAATTATAACCACCTATAGGCAAATTAGGAATAACACTTGTTTATCATTCCTTGAAGTACCACCTTACCATGCCTATGCCATACCATGTCATTTTCTAACTTTGCATGTTTTGTTTGAATTGACTAATATGCTAGTTAGATTCCACCACTAAAAGGTGTAACTATAGTGACTTTAGGTCCCATATTGGGACTATGTAGGCAACACTTGATTTATGTTCAGGTCATCTCAATCACCCTTTCTCATACTCTCTCCATTTTACAAACAACCTAAGCCATGTTCTTGTCATTTTATGAGCAACCTAAGCCACACTCTCACCATTTTATGAGAAATTCCTAAGTTTAAATGCTCTCCCTATTTTGAGAGCTTGTACCATTTATTATATCATAATTATTTATTGAGTTGAGATGTTCAACAAATTCTAAAAACATTTTTAAAAATGATCTAGAAAATCCTAAAAATTGACTTCTTTGCCTTAAGAATTCTAGGAACCCTCACTAAGTCATAAGAAAACACTTGTCATTTAGTTTCCCCATCCTTATTGTCCTTGTATCTCATGCTCTCACCATTTTTAAATATCAACCCCACATTCTTATTAACATTCATCTTATTTTCTTTCTCAATCATTTTCTTCTATCCCATTTCCTAGGAAAACTACATTTGGCCTAAATTTTTGTTGGATATTCCATCCATAGAACTATGTAGGTAGTGTCCACTTACATAGTGCATCTAGAGAAATCTTGGCCACCCCCTTCCTTTTCTTTTATTACCCCATCTTTTTTTTTGTTCAATTATATCTTATTGTATAGGTATAATGTTCATCATCTTATTTATACCGTGTTGTTTGTACTACCACAGTTATTAACCATTGTTGTTTTTTTCATTTTATTCTTTTTGTATTGGGGTTTTTTTTTCATTTTCCTATTTATTTTCTTTCTTATTGTGCCTCGATTCAGTCTATATGCATTCATTGGGTGATTCCTTATGCATTATTCTTTAATCCATCCATATTCCTACATCAATATTATCATCATGGCTTTTATCATTGGTGTATTATTTTTAGTTGAGTATTGGATTGCATGTTAGTCCTTATGAATATTTTGGCAAAGTCTTCATGGTGTTATATCATGATGCTTAAAATTATGTGCTACAACAAAAATCAACTCCAAGAGTCTACACGGCAATGAAGCAGTGATCTTTCTCCTTGGTGTTAATAATATTCCTCATCTAATCTAAATCATATCCTACATAGAGTAATTACATCATGAAAAAAATTTAACCCTTGTTAGTTTATACAAGCATCTCCCTACTCATAGGTTGCCCAAAATCATCTTTATCCTCTGTGCTAATTTTCCATAGTATTCCATATCATATTTTTCATTATCAGGGTATAATTCTTATAACCACCTCTGGGCAAATCATTATATACCCTTCCACTTGCATTACCAATGATTATAATTACCTTTGGGAAAATCTTTATATTTCCATCCATTTGAGAGTTGATGATTATAACCACCTCTAGGAAAATCATTCTCTTTATTCTACCCAATTGAGCCATGTTTTCATTTTGATAATTCTTATAACCACCTTCGAGTAAACCATTTTCTCTATCTGCCAAGCTAGATCATGTTTTTACCCTACCATTGAGTACAATTGCTTATGGGAAAATATTATTTTCCCTTTCCTAATTATAACCTCCTTTAGGTAAATTGATCTCTTATTACCCTAAGCCTTTTTCAATGATTATAACCATTTTTGGGTAAATCATTAGCTTTTTTCCTAAATATCATAATGATTATAACTACTTATGGGCAAATCATCTTGTTTGTTTATCCCGACTGGGGTAGCTCTATATGCCACTAATTATAATTGTCTATAGTTAAATTAGTCCCTTACACCCCATTTTATCTCTTGGGTCTAATCATTTATTCTTTTTGAGGAATATATTATTGACACCTTTTCCAACACTCCATTGAGGGGGCACCTATAATTCATCTATCATCATTAAAGTCATAAGCATACATGACATTTTAATTATTTGAGACTATATTATTTTCTTATATCTTAAAATGCCTTCCCAAATAGGGTAAAACTTTAAACACCTAAAACTGGCCACCAATGGCCTTCGACTGGACTTCAGACTGATTCCTACCAACCTTTGAAAATTAAGTCTAGGAATCACTGAACATCCCAAATTTGTGTGTGCATCATTTATCAAAGC
The DNA here is from genome assembly GCA_037957365.1 of Torreya grandis. Lineage (NCBI taxonomy): Eukaryota > Viridiplantae > Streptophyta > Pinopsida > Cupressales > Taxaceae > Torreya > Torreya grandis. The sequence goes on from JARHVA010004463.1 coordinate 1,019,083, forward strand.
TCATAATCTCATTGAGACATCCCTAATTGAGGTATCCTATCATACACAATAATAACCTTACATGTATTCATCCCTAATCATCTTGCAACATCATAATAGTCAATTTGGCCTACAGACCTATTAAGTGGGGCACTCGCACACATAAATCAAATAGTGAAAGGGAAAACTGGATAATCAAAATTAATTAAAAATCTAAACCAAATTAATAGGTTGTTTTAATTATCCATTTATAATTAATGAATTACTAAAAAAATAAATTAAAAAACATGAAATATTCTAGCTTTTCATGAATACCTTTGCAAGTTATCAAGCCTTTGGAAAATATTTCAAAATATCTCACCCATGCCTATTTATTTCAAATCATGAGTTATTGACACCTTTTAACTCTACTAGGGTTATTTGACTCACTTAGGTTAATTTTGAACCCATTCCATGTTTAAAATACACCTTAACTCACCCTGGTTGGGGTTAGTTCCTAAGCCTTTAAATACAATCCATTGCCTATTGAAAAGAGATCTTGGAAATAGTAGAGTTATAATGCAAGTTTTGTATCATAATGTATATCAATTAGCTATAATGTTAAAATATTTATCCAAGCCACATCAATCAATCATAATCCATATCAACCCATAATGGTACCAAGGAGAGAAGGAGCAAAGAAAACTCCATTACCAAAGACTCTTTGAGCACAAACTGAACAAGCCACACAATGAATCATTTGGAGCATTCAAAGAAGGTAAGATATTGTTGTTATTTTACATTTTACTTATGTTTTTAATTTGTTTTGTTTATTAATCTCTACTTATGATCTACACTTAGATATGTTAGCATGTTAGTGTGTTCATTTCATTGTTTTATGAACTAACACAAGACTAACCTCCTCTCTTTTCAAATTCTTTGATCATAACTATAATATAGTGGCTAAAAACTCAATATTAAAGTATGAGTATCCCCTTCAATTCATGATATTTTCTCCTCCAACACCACAACCACAATTATTAGTTTATAAACATATACATGATCATTACTTAGATATAGATGGTACACATTCAATATCAACATATAATTTTGATTATTACACATATACAAGATCTATCTATACAACCAATTATTCCACATATATTATGTCATAGATTTACTCAAAGAGCACCATATTATACAACACATACTTAGTTATCATTATAATTAGTTAAATGTGTTCCACAACTAGCACAAGTAGCAATACACCCTCCTATTTCATAGTGGATACCAAATATTCCTTGGCATTATAGATCCATTCATCATACCTCAAGTTTTATGAGCATTGAGTATAATATACATGATACAACACATGTATCTATATCATATTTTGACCCATCCCTAGTTGATATACCCCATCCATGGCATATTATCCTTTCACCACCCAATACAATAATCTCCCTTAATCCTCACCTTGAGTGCATCATTTTGTTAGTTTTTCCAAATTTCAAATATTCTAAAAATAAAAATAAAATAAATAATTAGAAAAAATAAAATAATAAAATCTTAAACAACTAAAATCAAGGTATGAGTATGACATGATATTTATTTTAAATTTTTACATATGTTTGGTAGATGCCATATTTTTTACATACACAAGCATTTCACAATATTCAATTTTTATGTAGGACATGCAGGTTACACATGGACATACATATGTTGGTTATCCCTCTACCTAGTGTTCATTCCAATGTTTAGGGAATCTTATTCCATAGGCTTCATCATTATATGTTATATATTTTTATGACATTTTTACCATGTTGAGCCATCTATTTTCCTTACACAAGCCTTTTGGGTTATTCATTTATTACATAGTGACACATGATATGTCATTTTATTCTGATACAACATTGATATATGGATATTGTATGCAGACAATATTTTTAAAATTTATTAATTATTTATACTTTATATCTAAGTTAATGCCTTGAAGGGTATACTAGGAAATGGGTGGGTTGATTTATGGTGCTTCATAAGATACATTATCATTTATCTATCATTACCATATTCATTTTATCATCCCCAGATTTGGACCCCCTAAGATATTTCCTTCCATAAAATATCCTTTAATTATGTCAAGGCCTAGATTTTATTACTATATTATCATAGGTCAATGTAGATATAACCTTTATCTATACCATCCCAAATACATTGATTAGATTGATGTAGTTGTAAAATTCCTAGCACATTCTTCATAACTAAATTGGCCTGATCAAGCTAGTTTGAGGTTAGTCAACTTGTTTAAGACTAAATTGAGTTGGTCAATATTATCAGCTAAATATTCAATATGGATTAGGGTCATACACCACTATAAATACAATCCACCATTTCAATCCAACTGAAGGAACATTTATTTTCAATTTTTATTGTTCACACTTCTACCCTAAGTCTACATTTAGAGGAGTTATTACTTAGATATTATCTTGGAGGGAAAATCTTGTCTTTTGTAATCTTGGATGCAATAGGAAGAGTCTTTTTATCTTAGATATTAATTCAACCTTTGATATCTATCTCTTACAAAGTACTATTGCCCAAGGTATAGATTCAAGCTTGATAGGTCTTATTCAAGGTAAGTATATTATAACTCTAACTCTTTCCTTTTAAATAGATAGAAGTTGTATAATTTCTTGGTTAATGAATGTATATCTCTTTGTTTGAATTATATCTACACTTAAACTTAGTGTGTTTATAGGATTATTCAAATTTTCCATTTATACACTTTAATAGCCTAGGCCCCTATTTTCCTACCATGGCTCCTTCACCATTTTAATATTTTTATAACCCATCCTCTTACTTACATTATTTAATTTTGATATTTCATTTAATTTTCTAATTAAAGATCTGGTTAGGGATTTTACATTGTATTGATTACCTAGAGGATTTGGAACCCTCTCTCTTAAAATTATGTTGTAGGTGCTCCCCTTGATAAGTTTAGTAGATTTATTGGTCATATCATAATATCATTAGGTATCAATGGGATTTACTTGATTTACCTTCTTTGCATATTGATCTTTTAGATAGGATAATTGCATGTCAATCCTAGCTCATTTGCATACATTCTGGTGAACCTAACATGAAGTAACCATTGATTTTTCCTCTAAAATAAACTATTAAGGAACATTTTGATCCAGTTTTGTATCATTTATCTACCAATAGACTATAAAAAATAGGTCAATATAACTCGATCTCAATTTTCATCTATAAAAAACTATTTCAAATAGGCATGACATAGTTTCATCTCTATGTTTTTTCTAATAAACTATTTTAGCTAATGTAACACAATATCATTTATAGATATATTTCTTATTTTTCTCCATCCAACTATATCAACCTAGTTAATTTCATTTTGTTTAACCACCTTTTCAGTCAACTAGATTGATCTCCTTGGCATAGTTATATAATTACATTTTTGTTTTTATTTACTAATTATTTTTTGTAAATAATATCAATTTGGCCAATTAATTTTTATAGTTAATTTATCTCTAATAAATTGCATCAAACTATTTGACTTACTTTTGTATTTAATTTATTTTCAATAAACTATATTGACCTACTCAACTTAGTTTTATCATCACAATTGTTATTAACATGCTAAATCGGCCTATTCGATCTAGTCTTATATATCTATTTGTAATCTTGTTTTGCATAGACTATATTTATCTACTTGATATATTTTTGTACTATTCATACGATTATGTCATCTAGTGATGATATAATTCTATCTATTTTATTTTTAATCATAAATAAGGAAAATTAACTTTTCATTCCAAAATCTAATCATACTTTTCATTGTCAAGTTGATTACGTATTTATTTTAATCCATTGAATGATGAAAATTAGTTTTCGATATTGATATTTAAATTTTATTTTAAATATATTTGGTTTTTATTATAAATTATGTTTTGATAGTTTTCAAACTACTTAGATACTAGTATGAAGGGATATGTTGTGTTCTATTGACAATCATTATCTATTGTTTACAAAAATCATGGCATGAGGGGTTTGCCTCAATACTAAAAGCCATAGTAAAAAACTAAACATAGATTTTATTTTTCACATGCCTCATGGTATATCATAAATTCCTAGGTTCCCTTGTTATTAAACCTTAGGAAGCCATCCACCCATCTAATTTTTTAGTGCATCAATTATCAATTAGTGCTAAGAAGATACTCTTAGCTTACCCTCAATATTAGGTTTAGTGTACTATGAACATGGTACTCCATTCATATTTAATGCTTTAAAACATTAGGCTAACACTATCTAATGGAATATCCAATAACTATCATAGCCTATAAATCATTCAAATCTTGTTAGTACATCTACATAATATTCTTTTTAGAAAAAATAGCTAGTAAAATTCATTAGATTAAGTTGATGGTTTTTATTTTATTATGTATTAAAAATTATATCATCCATCATTGACATAATTTTATGTTGTGTGTCATAACTACATTTATCAGTGTTGATATAGTTACATATGCTTACATATTGAATTGACTAGCTCGATACAGAATCATGTCTTTATAAACTGTATAGACCAACTCAATATAGACTCTTATGTTTATAGAGTGAATTAAAAAACTCGATAAAAACTCTTGTGCTTTTAGAATACATCAACCATCTTGATATAGTATCATGTGTTTTCATCCTTTAACATATCGACTAGCTCAACATAGTCTATTTCCCTATATATTAACCCTTTATCTCTGAAATTATATCAAATAGTTCAATTACAACATATTTTTCTTAGAATTCATCCTACATACTATATTAAATATCTCAATTCTATATGTTTACCATCATTTCCAATATTTTTAGAAGAAATTATATCAAACTACCTGGTAGAATCAATTTATTTTAGTCATCATCTGCACCACCTTTTTGATTAAATTATATCAATAAGATCGATACTATTTTATCTCGAGTCATTTTTTCCCACTACATCAGCTTGGCCAATATATTTTATTTGTTTCAAGTTACTTCTTTAACTTTTCACATCCCATAAAAATAATGAAGTTACCTATTATAATTTTCCTATATAACCTCAACCCACTTAGATTTTACATGGGTTTCTCCTCTCTCCCTACTTTGTCAACCACTAAAGGTAACACTTTATGGTGCCAATACTCTAAAATTCCATCTATATCTATCAAATGTAATATGTTTTAAATCACTCTAAATTATGATCTAGATAATTCTAACACTATTAGAAACCTTGATGATAATATTATTTATATCCCTAATCATAAAGTTTCTTTACCTAAAATTCCTTGTTATACAACTGGAGTAATCAATACTAATCTTGGGAATGTTCCTCCCAATAAAAATCTTGGGAATCCTCTTACCAATAAAAAACTTGGGAATTATTCTCCCAATAATAATAATATTGTAAACCCCCCCCCCATTCAATTATCATACACAAGACCCACCTATTGATACAACTCAACCACTTGCACAAATGGTTTAATAAATGAATGTCATGTATATATAATCATTTTCAAATACTCAAAATGCAAAAACATATCTTAAAAATGGTTATCCAACCTCCAATTATCATGTCTCAACAAAATCTAAATTTTATGCCCCTCATCTTAAATATTCTAATGGGAATATCATACCTGAACCCCCTACACATAATAAAATGTTACATCTTTAAAATGAACCTTTATCACCATTCATTGTTTTTATAGACATTATAAATATGTATCCAACAATAACATATGATGGGACCAATGATCTTACTATTTTCCTCAAATATTTTAGTAATTTACATAAATAATGGGTCTAAACTAACACCTTTGCCACTATTAAACTTCTTTTCAAAAACCTTTATGCAATATGGATTATAATGGTATAACCAACTCCCTATACAATTTATTTTATGGTTAGAGGACTTAGTCAATGCTCTAGTCAAGTAATTTAAACATATTAATCTTCTTAAAAATATCCTCATCCCTTTCATCAATGTTCAACAACTTCCTAATGAATCTTCTCACACTTTTATTAAATGATGTAAGTCTTTAAAACACAAAACACACCATAACATGAGTGATGATAATTTTTTTTATACTTTCATTACTACTCTTAAAGCCTCTTTGTAATACAAGGTTAGGATATTTTATTCCCAAACCTTATAATAGGCATTTGATCAAGTAAAAAGACAATATTTCCTTATGACTCAATTTGAAATTTCTTGTAATATCATAAAAGGAATATTTATAAACTTTGACTAATGAAATAATCACTACCAACTCTCAACTCAAACCTCCTCAAACCAAAATAAGAGCAACCATCTGAAAAATTCAAACACCTCCCACCCATTCTTTAATTTTTCAGATTTGAGGAATTTTTTATCTCCATTCAAACCTTTCATTTATACTACTAATCTTCCTCTATTATGGTACAACCCTAATAATTTTTAATAGTTTCATGCCAACATTATCCATTCTCATGAGACATGTCATGCTCTTTTAAAACAATTATTTAATATCATATTAGGAGAATTTTTGGATCTTGATGCTATGATTAAATTTCACCATAATGAATATCTTAATGCTTATTAAAAGCAAACCTTTTCCAAATCTACAAATCACAAATCTCATAAATCTTCTTCAGATTCTAGTACACAACTTTCTAACAAAAATGTTTGTAATATTGATGCTAATTATGATTAATATTTCACTAATTCTTAGTATGTGAATGGAATAAAAATTAATTACTATTGTAAACCTACTCATAATAACTTGGTCACCAAACCTAAGAACCCCTCCAATAAGGAACAACTTCTAAATTATACTACCACTAATCTTACTACTTCAAATCAACCCACTAGTGATGACCCATATCCACAAATAGAACCTAAACCTAGTTATTTCATTATTTATAATGATACCATTTATAATAAACATAATCTTTGTGCTAATTATTCTTTCAAAGCTCTTTGTAATTTTCTATATGAACATAAATCTATGCCTTGAAAAATTCCACTCATGTAATTAGTAAGAACTCCCTATCATTTCAAGTTTCTTATTCAAAATTTATAAACATTGAATAACCCCCATCTAATGATTATGATATTCCTAATTCACTCTCTAATAGTCCCCCACCTAAGGAGGTTCATGCTATTTAAAATATTCATAAATATTTTTTATTCGATAGGGTGAATGTCAAGTTTTTAAAGGGACTTAAAACTACAATCTTAAATAAGAATTGCATACAAGTAAAAATAAAAACATAGAACCAAGCCATACAAGCCAAACTACAACTAAAATTCAACAAAATTTGAGAAAAAAATGACCCAAGAATAATAGGAATCAAAAACTAGGACACACTAAATTTCTTTGGAGGGAATATTGGATCCATCCTTTTTCCCATCAAATGTTGAATCATTCTTATTGCCACCAACTTTCTGCTTGATGCAACTCAAATTTCCTCTAGTTCAAATACTAAGGCCTTATATTATATATCTTTTATACTCTATATCCCCCTTGTCCTTCTTTGGTCTTTCTTTCTATTTCTTATTGATGCTTGTAGGGGAACTCACTGGCGTGTTAGTTATGATTTCCTTTCCTCTTTTATTTAGGTATCCTCTGACCTATGCCTATTACCTTCATCCATCTTAGGATTTCCCCAAACCTCCCTCAGCTTATAGGAATATATTCTTAGGGTATTCCATTATTATATTAGTGGGACTAATTATTTTCCCATACTTTACAAATTTTCATGGAATTCCAATAGCTTCTACCTAATTCCTTCAATGTGGTCTACCATTTCTCTACCTTCATCTTGCCTCCAAAATTTTCATGTTTTCATCTTATAAATTTCAAATTTATGTTTTATAATACCATGGGGGACCTCCAAAATTATTTTGACCTTCTTCTTATCTTTATTCTCCTAGGAGGGAGAGTTACGAGACTTTATTTTTTCCTTCTTTCTAGCAACTCAAGGGAGGGAAGGGGAGACAAGGTAGGCAAAAGGTGAAGATAGATCTTCCTCCTAGTCTTCAATGGATTTTTTCAAGGAATCCCCTAAACTTTTCACCTTATTTCTTAAACCTAGGGTGATCTTGATGCCCCTCAATGGTTTCCCTTTTTTGGTGAGGAGTAATATTAACCCTTGGTGTATTAGGTGAAACGAGGTCTTTTATTGAATGGCCAAGATGGAGAATTTAAGGGACATGAGTAGGTAGTAAGGGAGGTTGATATAGTGACTATTGAATTGGTTAAGAAGAAAAAAGTGATGGGAAAATATGTGATTAAATTTTCCCTCAAGATTTTAATATTTCATTACCTGGAGACAAATGTATAGATAATGCCTTGGAAGATTAGCTCAGGGGTACCCTTTCTTATTAGTTTGGAATGCCAAGTCTATTTTTAAGAAATTATGCATTAGCTCATATTTTATCCTCTTGTATTTAAAACATTTTTTTCACTCATAGTACATACATGTGACTTTCCCAAATAGATCCTTATTGATTTCAACTTTGGTGCCCTTGAATGTGACTTACCTCTATTTTGACCCCATGGCAAAATCTTTGTCCAGCATTTTGTCATGGCCTTAAATTTGAAGAATAAATTATATAATCCAAAATTTTAGGAGCTTCCTCCAAAACTTAAGATTCATTTGGTCTTTTTCACATGATAGTATATCACACTTGTCCTTGTCACCTCCCATGACTTTGTTCTTCTTCTTGTAAATGTAGTGAAAAATGTAAAGTGTGGAATGATTTTTTGAGCTACTATAATTTTGTTTTGTCTAAAGGAATAACCATGATGCTTTTTAATATGATGTATACCATCCATAAATTTAAAATTAGTGTCATAATCATGATACTTAGTGTTAGTCAATCTTATCTTAGGTGTGATCTCTATTCACATGTGTTCCTTTGACCCTTGGTTGAATAGGGGAGTTTTACAAATAATGAATAATTAAGGGGGAAATATGGGTGGAATGTTAATGAGTCAAATACAATTTATTAATTCAATTTTAGAGACTCTAATGTTTGAAATATAATATGTTACAACATTACCCTCCCAATAGATGTGGGTAAATGAACATTCACTAGTGTACTAGAGTAGACTAGTGGCATCAATAATGAGTTGACTAATAAAGTGGGAGGGGTTCATTTTGACTAAAATGGCATTAAGTATGTTTAGTGAATCTCTTTAAATTTCCAACATTGAGATATTGAGATCGATTTACAATTATATACCCCATAGGTTACTTTTGGCCTCGAGTAGACTAGTGGCATCAATAATGAGTTGACTAATAAAGTGGGAGGGCATTAAGTATGTTTAGTGACTTTCTTTAAATTGCCAACATTGAGATATTGAGGCCAATACACTTGATTAATTCAAGTCTAGAGACTCCAATGTTTGAAACAGAATATGTTACAACATTACCCTCCCAATAGATGTGGGTAAATGAACATTCACTAGTGTACTAGAGTAGACTAGTGGCATCAATAATGAGTTGACTAATAAAGTGGGAGGGGTTCATTTTAACTAAAATGGAATTAAGTATGTTTAGTAAATCTCTTTAAATTTCCAACATTGAGATATTGAGATGGATTTATAATTATATACCCCATAGGTTACTTTTGGCCTCGACCACATGGCTAGTTTGAACCCTCGTAAGGCTTGTGTAAGCAGTTATAACCACCTTGAACTCATCTCTGATGACTCCACTACCTCCCACACTTCTTATATTGCCCTTAAATACTCCATAAAATTTTATATTAAAAAATAATAGAGGGGGACACTCCCATTTCATGAGTTTTATGTCCACATAAATCTTGGGAGTGGGGTAAGGTTCCAATTATTGAGGATAACCTATTCAACCTTGAAGGTAACCATTTATCATTAGGTATTACCACTCTCCATTTATAAACAATAGTATCCCATAACTAGTGGAAATAAATCAATGTATTGTATATTTTTTATCAAAGAGACGAGCATTCTTGGTAGTCCAATTTTTATAGAAGAAGTGGGTAAGTATTAGGGACCACAAAAAGGACAATAAGAGAAGATTAAAAGGGGTGTTCACTAGATGGTTAGATAAATAATTGAATTGGAATTAACCCAAGATATATTTAAGAGTTGAAGGATAATATTCTATATGGTTTAATTGAAGGGGCAATTAAGGAAAAAGTGGGTCACATATTCTAGGGCAAATTTGAAGAGAATGCACCTATTGGGGATGGTCATTTTGCATTTAGCCAGAGTGTCTATGGTAAATATTTTATCTTGGTCCATAAGATATAAAAATATGTTAACTTTAAGGGTGAGTTTATTGATCTATATATTTCTCTAGTAGGTATAATTCTCCTCTTATTCAAGGTTGACAAGGAACCCTAACTTCACTTAGTACTCCCTAGTATCTTTCGCTAGCTAGAGAAGACAGTCTTCATTAGGTAATGCCATAATGTGAATTTTTTAAGTTGAATATTAATATTTTGAACTTCTTATGTGACTTGCATTATTTATCTCTATAGTCAGGGTCTTCCACCTTATTCTCCCTACTAAAAGTGACTATAAATCTTTAATATTATGTCCTATAGAGGTTTTAATGGTGCCACTTACATTATTTTAGAGGGGAGATGAGGAAATAGGAAAAAGTGTTAGCCATGGATCTTCCCAAAAGTATACCTTTTCACTATTTCCAACCTTCCATCTACTTCCCTTCTTGAGAATAAATTTTGAATGTGAGATGGTTCCAAAAGTTGGAGCCATCCAAGGGTCCATCTTCCCAAAGGAATATATCTTCCTCCTACACTTTAGATACTTTTTTTTAATGATTTTAGTCTAGTATTTATCTTATTTCATTACTTTCCAACCAAATTTGGCTATGAGATCTTGATTCATGCTCTTAACTCATTTTAGCATGAGTCTTCCAAAGGTCTTGGGGAAATATGATTTTTCCCAAGCAACTAGTGGGAATCTAAATTTTTATTTTGTGCTTCTCTATAGGAAGATCTTTAGAATTTTATCTAACCTCTTTGTGATCTTGGTAGGGATGTATAACAATTTTTTGAAGTAGACTGGTAGTTTTACAAAAGAAATTGATAATTTAGAACTTGTCTACCTGCATAAGTAGTGCTCCTTTCCACCTGGCTAGTTTTTTATGGATTATATCCACCAATAAAATCTAGAATTTTGTTTTAATTTTACCCTTGAACAAATACATGCTAAGGTAATTTTAGGGTATTTTTATGATCTTGCATCCCATTATACCCAATAGTTTTTTTAAAAATGGGAGGTGGGGTATTCAGGAAGAAGGTGGAGCTTTTGATAAAGTTGATCCATTATCCTGGTGCTCATTCATAATCTAAGAGGATGTTTTTGAGGGATTTTACTTCCACCACATATGCCTCTCCGAGGAGGAAAGTGTCATCCTCAAATTTCTCATGAGTGATTGAGACAATGTTTTAGGCTACCTTGATCCCTTTTATTTAGTTTTGATCCCTAGTCACTTGCAAACTCCTACCTAGATTTTCTTCCATCACAATGAATAAATATGGTGATAAGGGGTCACCTTGATTGATCCCTTAGTTGGAAGAGAAAAACCTTTTGACAACCCCAATAATTATTATTGAGTACATGAGGGTGTATATGCAACAATTAATTAGACCCCTAAGATCTACATCAAATCTAATCTTACTTATCACCTTATCCAAGAATCTCTACGACACTCTATCATAGGCTTTGTTCATGTCAAGTTTGAGAAACATGCCTAGCCTATTTGATTTTACCACTAAGTAAGGGTTTCATGGATAATTATGATGCCATCAATTATTTTTCTACCTACCATGAAGGAACTTTGTTTTTCAATAATGATCCCTTTAAGCATGGGTTAGAGGTGACTGACCAAGATTTTTATACAAATATTGTAATTAGTGGAGAAAATACTTATGGGTCTAAAATATTTTAGTTAATTTGATTCTATTTTATTGGGGATGAGGACCAATAATGTATTATTTCACTCCTTCAAAATGGTTCTAGCCCTGAAGAATTCATAGATAATGGCCTCCACTTCTAAGTGTATGATGTCTAGAACCTTTAAAATAATAGAGGGGAAATCCAACTAGACCTGGTGCCTTAATTCATTCTATGAAGAAGACCAAATTTTAACCTCATTTATGGAAGTGTTTATGGATTTCTTAGTTATCTTCCTGAGAGATGGATGAGGGAAGGTTTTGAAGGAGACTAGCCTCTCTCTGAGAGTTAGCATAGCTTATTTCCTTTAGTAGGTTTTCGAAGTGGATAATGATCTATTCATTTATGACTTCTTTGTCTCTAATTTTAGTACCATCTTCAAGGATTAGTTAATAAATTCTATTATAATTTTTATTTTTGGATGTTTCTTGATGGAATAGCTTTGTGTTTTTGTCTCCTTCCTCCTGCTAGGTGAATCTAAACTTTTGCTTCTAAAATGAATCCTATTTATCTTATAGGTTTTGATAGGAGATTATAAGTTCCTAATCATAATTTTCAAGGTTTTCATATAATATATGGATTTCCATTTGCTTTTCCAAGGTACAAATTTCATCTAATATGGCATTCTTCTAGTTGAAGATGTTCCCAAACACCTCTTTGTTCCACACTTTAAGTTTATCTTTGATATGTTTCAATTTTTTTCCAAGATGAACATGTTTATACCATTGATAGGTTCCCTCCACCATTATTTTATTAGGTTCTAGAGATATATTTGGTGAAGCCACATGCTCTCAAATCTTAAAGGTAGATTTTTGGTTTTGGAAATCCTTTCTCCTTTGAAGACTTTTGGGCTATGATCTGACCTGATTCTAAACAAGGATGAGATATAGATATAAAAGTGTAAATCCTAGTTAAGGTAAAATATAAACTAGTCTAACCTTACCTAAATGAGGTCCTCACCAATTCTTATGTTAGCCTAGGTGAAGGGGTTTCTTTTGAGTTCAGCATCCACCAGTCTGGCTCTAGAGGTGAAGTCATATAATTTAGCCATACTTTCTATGAAATCTTAAATACCACCTTTCTTTTCCAATGGTTTTAATGGAGAATTGAAGACTCCCACCATAATCCATATCCATTTTCCATAGATGTCCTATAAAATTAGGATTCCTTCCTAGATTTTTTTCCTTCATCTGGTGTTGGGAGTGTAGATGTTAGAGAGGATCCACTCTTCCTTGTTAGTTTTATCTTTGAACAAGAAATCTATGTGGTTATTACTATTGGCCATCAGTTATCCATCTAGGCACTAGGTATTCTTTAAAACCATTAATCCTCTTGAATACCTAAATGGTCTCACACTAATGCAACCAACTTTATACCATAACTTATCACTATAGTTGTTAATAATAGTCACAAATATTTTTGTTTATTGTAAAAAACTAAAAGAGGTTTGTGTTCTTTTCTCATGTTTTTAACCATCCTCTGTGTATTGGGGTTATTCAACCCCCTTATATTCCATGAAATTAATTTCATCTTTTGAATTTATTGAAATGTCCCTTAAGGGTTTTTTGATTCCCTGTCACTATTTCATTGGTAGATTCCTTTTTTTTTATGAGAGGTTAGACACTCTCCTTGAAGATCTAGTTTTTTCCCACCTCAATTATATTTCTTCCCTTTTTGGATTTAACTAGACTCCATTGGTCCTCTTATGAATTGGTATATAGTTTGGGGATAGAGTAAGTAGAGCATTTTCTCTATTCTTTGGTTCTCTCTTTGCTTTTTGATTCTTTGGGTATGGGAGATAAGAGTCCCCCCAGGGAGGGGACAGGCTGGTTGAGTAAAATCCCTTATCCATCTTGCACAAGGGGGAATAATTGAGTATGATGGATCCAATACGATCTTAGCCACCACCTTCTTTAATTGGGATAGGGTTAACCATCTCAATACTACCCTGGTCGTAGCAAAACAATGAGTCATAGAGGGGGGCTAGGTTCAAATAGCAATCTTTCTCTTGATTTTATTCCCATGTCATTAGGGTTAGTGGGGTTATCATATAACTTACCAATGGGGGAATAATGGGGTAAAAACAAGTCAATTGGTATGGGTTCAAGGGAGAAAACCTCAAAAGGGGATGAAAAGGGGTGATATGGATCATAGGGGGTTGATGGTGGATTTGTGATGGGTTGAGAATACAGTGTAGGGGTTGTGGGATATTTGGATAGATAAGTGGGTGGATAGGAAGAGGGGGTTTCTTTGTCTAGATTTATTTATGGATTGGGTGGATGATCCTTCCATCCTTGACTACCAACCCTTCCATAGAATTTCTAGAATAAGATATGGTTAATAATGAAATTATTTTTTGATCTAATGATCCACCCCTTTTCATTAAAATTGGAATCAATAATATATTAATATGAAATTATTAATAGATAAAGGCTAAAGAATAAATGTTACTTCCCTTTATTTACTCTAACATATCGAATAATCCACATAAAACCTTAAGCCAACTTGTCTAAATTATCATAGATTTGATAAAACTAATCAAAATTCTCTTAGTTGTATTTGGATCCCATATGATTGGACCTAAAATGATTTTTAAAAAGCTTATGGTTTTAGATATTACATTTTATTATAACATGTTCTTAAGATATCCATGGATTCATCATATGAGAGTTATAACATCTTCCAATAGACAATGCATCAAATTTATTCATAATGGTATACACTATGATCATGATTCATATCCCAAACCTTGGAACATCCAGCTTCCAAATCCCAAATTTCAATATTTCATTCTCACTATAGCTCATATCAATAGTTGTATTTGGATCCCATATGATTGGACCCAAAATGATTAGGAGTAATCTTATGGTTTTAGATCTTCCATTTTATTATAACATGCTCTTAAGACATCCATGGACTCATCATATGAGAGTTATAACATCTTCCAATAGAAAATGCATCAAATTTATTCATAATGGTAGACACTATAATCATGATTCATATCCCAACCCTTGGAACATCCAACTTCTAAATCCCAAATTTCAATATCGCATTCTCACTATAGATCATATCAATAGTGAACCTCTTCTTGATTTCATTAATATACCTCTTCATCTCCATGTCACTCTTATGGATTTTGATGATGACAAATCTAATGAATTATAAAACACTTGAAATACCCCTTGATTACCTCATTATATCTTGGAATGGTTCCCTCCATCCCTTATTCCATGGGATGAAATATTCCTCTAATTGATTATATTGTTGAAATCCCTCCCCCATGCAATGCTCATGAAGCCTCTTATAAATAATAATATTTCACTTGAGAAAAATATAGGGTAGAAAAACTCTTTTAAGATCCTCTTACCATGTCTCCAAGAAATTTTATCAACATGGGTATTTCCACCATCAACATCCCTACTAGCATAGATCAAATTACATTTCACACATATATTATTTATCCATCTTATGATGTTGCCTATGTAATAATTCAAGCTCAATAATGAGACATGGATTTAATGCATTATCAAAATACGTTAGCCAAAATACATGCTTTCAACCATGATGTCCATGTTATTCATATATCATATATATACTCTTAGGTTGATTCAAAACCAAAAGGTTATGTCCCTCATACTAACCCGCCATTGGAAGATACTCCATGCATTTCTTAGGAAATCCTAACTATTCACACATATTATATAATTATCCACATAAATACCATTCATATAGTGATATATAGTCCTAACACTATTGGACAACTCAATATTATTCAATTTATCTCTCAGAAGCTAGACTGTATTGGCCAACCTAATATATTTCAACCATTAATACCAAATTCTATTGACCATGCATAATAAAATACTAATACAATACCGTCAGACTCACCATCCACATAAGACTACATCAAACAACTTGATACAATAAAAATTATTGTATTCATAGAAGACTATATTAGTTAGCTTGATATAATCAAAACTTATGTAGTCACTAATCACTATATTTAACAACCCAATATAATTAACACTAATTTTTTTGTCCCAAACTATATCGACTAGGGAAATTATGTTAAGTCAAGTTATTTACATTCTAATTCATCTCTTTACATTAACTTAGATGTTAAATCTATTATTGTAATATAAATTTATTCTAAATATGGAATCCAAGGTAATCAAATCATTGATCTTAAAGTGGATGTCAAGTATTATGGACCTTTACCCAAACTTCCCTGTGATGAAGGTATCATATAAATACTCCATGCTAGATAGCATCAACTTCCTTGGTAACACCACAATATTTTCCATTTTTAGACAAAGGCTCACTATTTCAGTAATTTTATTACAAATATCAATCCTAAAACACATCATGCTTCAAAACTTCATCCATATCCATATCATTTTTAAGATAGAAATTTCATGCTTATCAAAGGAACTATTGCAATAAATTATGTCATAAATGCATGTCCTAGATACTCTAAATAACTTCATCCTATAGAGCATGATAATTTTAGTCTTTTATTTGATAAATATCATGATTCCTTTGATATTTCATATGATTACGTCCAATTTATTCACCCCAACATCCTTGTCCATAATATCATCACGTATCCTAATTCAAAATTGGTTCATCAAAACTAATGAAAATTTGCTCTATAAATTTATAACTTATGTCACAAGGAAATAATCAAAATTATAGATGTTAAGTTTATCAAACATGTTGATTACCAAAATGGGTATCCATCAATATTCTTATTCTCAATAAATTCAATATGGTCATTCATATTTGTATTTACTTTTGTAATATCAACTAAGCATGTCCTAAAGACAATTTTCATTTACCATCAATTGATTTAATTGTGTATTATATAGTTGTATATGAGATGTTATCTCCCATGGATACTTTCTCATGATATAATAAAATTCACATTTTCCCTAAAGATCAACACAAAACTACTTTCACTACTGAATGGGGAACATATTGTTAAGTTAAAATGTATTTTGGTTTTAAAAATGTCTACACTACATACCAACATGCATTGACCCATATTTTTCATTATATTGTCCATAAGATCATAAAAAATCATGTAGATGATTTTATAGATAAATCTAAGCATTATAAAAATCTTCATGATTTGGCTATTATTTATTATCAAATCATTAAAAATAAAGTTACACTCAATCTTTCTAAATGTGTTTTCAATGTCACTCTTAGAAAACTCCTAGGATTTATCATCTCCTTACAATGGATTGATGTTGATCCCATTAAAATAAAATGTATTATTAACATGACTGTCCCTTGATTTATTCCTGATATTCATACCTATTTTTGGAAACTTGAGTCAATCCCCCAATTTATCCCTAAAGTGGTTTATCATACTTATTCAATCAATTCCCTCTTTAAAAAAATAATTGCTCTTGAATAGACTAATTCATGTCAAAAATCATTAGATAACATGAAATAATCATTATTTAATCCTCCTCCACTTTGACCACCTTCTAATTTTCTCCCCCTCATCTTGTACACTTTATCTACACCTATGTCATTTGGGTCATGCTCATTCAACAAGATGAAACTAAATGAGAATATGTTATATATTACATAAATCATGATTTGATAGATTATGAGACCTATTACATGAAATTAGAAAGGGACTATCTTTCCATTTATTTCACAACCAAACATCTTTGACATTATATGCTTTATCAAACATCCTATGTTATCATTTATTCTAATCCCTTTCATCACTTTTTCTTTAAAGTATTCTTACCTGGAGATAAAATTGGAAAATGGATGGTCCTCTTAATGAAATGACTTAATAATTAATATTTAAAACTAAATCAAAGGCCAAGTAATCACTAATTAGATTATTATCGTACCTACACCAGCTACTAATCACCTTCAAGATATTCTCCCTGATGAAGAAATTATTTACATCTAAGGTTTTTAAAAAGTTATTTCACTTAAGGATTATTTTCACAATTTCATAATTGATCTTAAGGCACAATCCCTTAAAGATTCTAAATTTCCACCTCTATAACTAAACCTAAATTCATCATAGAATAACTACTTGAGGTTACAATTGACTTAAAATAAGACACTTGGACCCTTTACTTTGATGGGGCCAAATGCCTTCAAGAAGTTGGGGAAAGTTGCATCTTAGTTAACCCTCACGGTAAAATTATCCTTTAGATTTTTTATTAAACTTTGACATCGCTAATAACATGGTTGAATATTAATCTCTCATCTTATGAATGAAAGCAAACATCAATTTAGACATCCCATATTTACATGCCTTAGGACATTCACATCTCATATGTCATCAAGTTAGTGGTGATTATCAATGCAAAAGTAAAAATATCATATCATATCATCAACTTGCTTCCACTCTTGCTAAATATTTTTTGTATTTTAATATCAAATCAATTCCATGAGAATAAAATGCCATTTTTCATTCTCTTGCTTCATTA